>OZ037780.1:5713891-5768891 GCA_964035525.1 Porites cylindrica | reverse complement strand
CCAATTTGCACTTTGGACCGGATTCCAGACAGATTTTACATCATCAGTATGGAATTTTTGTCACTGACTCACAAATGTTCCTCCTCGCGAAACATCCCCAGCGGCGAAGAACAAGGAGAAATGGATGTTTTTGCAGGCTAGCAAGAGTTATTGATCACATCTGGGCCGCAAGGAATGTATTTGCGAAATCGTTAATGACACAATGATTGCTATTTTTGTGATTTATATAATTCTTAATGTTATAAACTGCTTAATAATTATTATCATTATCATTATCATTATCACTCATGATCAGTCTTCTTACATGACTATTTGGGAATGACCTACAAAAAAATTGAAATTTAAAAAGTTGCTCAGTTTACTTATTTATGACAGCTCCTTAAGTTCACAGGCAAACTGTGCAACCACTGGCAGCTACTGGTTTCAGTTGTTTGGAATTCATTGAGAAATTGTCAGAAATTTACTGAGGAATTTTGCGTTTTCATTTTTCTTCCATTTTATGTACATTGGTACTCATATAATGCAGAATGTACAGTGAAAGACTGCCTTACAGTAACTTCATCATTATGGCCACTTTTTTTGCCGCCTGGCAAAATGGCCATACATTTTCTTGTAAAAAAAGAAACCTTGTTAATATAGGCACCCATATAGTTATTATATATATATAATATAGGCACAGCCAAATTTTTTTGGCCCATTGGTGACCGTATTAATGGTGTTCTACTGTATGACTGAAAAGCGTTCTCAATATATTGAATATTTGTGCAATACCATAACAGCAAAAGCTCACAATGCCTCTTTATTTGTACTTATAGGAGTCACGACCGAATGTGACCACAAGACGGAGACCTGTGCGTTATTGCACTGGGCCCAGGGAGCCTCTTAATGTGATATAGTAAGTTGATAGTTGAAGGTCTTAGGTGGTCAACTCAATAAGAATCAATAGGCCTTATTCACAACTACAGCCAAACCTCCATTAAATGGCCACCCTCAGGGTGGTGCCAACTGGCCACTGAATACACTTGTTGTAGAGGTTCGTCTGAAATTACCAGAACCTTTAGCACAAACTTCACTAAATATTATGAAACAAACACCTTTAAGGGCCTTTTGCAAAAGAGATAGCTCTAATACTGAACAAAATAACTAGAGTATTGTAACAAGCAAATTATCCTCAAAAGGTTGGAAAAGTGGTGAAGTTCTCCCACCTTTGCAGGAACAATACTTCAGTTTTTTTTTGTATGTTACTGTAAACTACAAAGTACCCAGTGTTCTCCTTATCAGGCAGTAACCGGTAAAATTTATCGCCTGAAGCAACACTTCTTACTGCCTGCAACTGTTCAAAGGTTTACCATGATAAATAATTTTTTTAAAAAAATATATGCAAATTGTGATCTGACCCAATCCTCACAAGAAATAAATGAATATATGGAAGAGTACAGCTATTTAAGTACAAAACGACGCAGCAACTTCTTACGTCTTACGGGAATGTTCCCTTACCTGCTGAGCTAAAATTTAGGGAGAGCACTGTGTACGGTGTCTAAACCAGGTCTGCATGTTTTTAACAGATGTACACGTACTAAACCAAAATGTTTTGTTTTAGTCCAACACTACGCATTGAGCCTGTTCTTTTCCATGGGGGAAATCAAAACAATGAAGCAGTCAGTGAAAGGGTAAGCCTAATCATGTTACATGTAACACAAAACCAGATTGCTGGGAGAAGTATAGGCCACTAGCACACACTTCTCTTGTGTCCTTTAGAATGCTATCTACTTACAAATATCTTAGAATGCACTACATGCATTAATTATCTAGTACATGTACAAAAACATGGTAAAAGTATTGAACTACAAGTCATGATGATTAATAGTGGTTTAAGTTATTGAAGTGAGGGGAGGAAGAAGAGAGGATTCAGTAACCAAGTCTTCACCATCAAGACTTTTTGTGTAGAGAGAAGAGACAATGATTGGTAATCATTACGCAAAATTCTGTTTTGGGTCTTACTCTTAAGGTGATTCGCTTGATTTGGAATTGCATATCTCTTACTGTGCATAACAAGATGGCTACTGTGAAAAAAGAGCACCTAAAGTGAAGTTGACTGAAGACAAATGCTATTGGAATTTTCGCTTGTGCTTGTTTCTAAAATGTGCTGAGAGTGAATTTTGCACTGAGAGTGAATTTGTTTAAATGTGTTCTGTCTAGCACAATCGAAGTGCAAGCACGTGTCCCCGACAGAGGCGGGAAAAGTTTCTCACATCTCCAACTTTCACTACTGAAAACATCCCAAAAATATTGAATTGAAGTTAAAGTATATTGAGAAGAATGTTATTTTCATTCTTTGGTATGTTTGGTATTTAATAAGATAGAGCCACATGTCACAACTCTAGGAGTGTGTAACAGGGATAGAAGTCGATCATAATTTAACAATATGCCTGCCAATTGGAAGGAAAAATGCTTTGAAACCATGTAGAGGTGTGCAGTGTTTTTTGTTTGGCAGCTACAAGGAATGACATTTGCTATCAGACAATAGGAAAAGCCATCTCAGCAGGGTTTAAAACGCTAAATTTCTAGCTCGTTTTCAAGCTCTTTCAAAATATTCTCCTGTTACTTTACACTATTCTCCTGCTACTGCAATTCTTAGTGAAACCCCTGACCAAGTTTCATCTACAATCTATGTTAGGTTTTTTTACTAGGGAATCACCTTACCTGCAAAATGTTTTTGTTTGCTTACTATCGTGACTATTGTCACATGAACCTGGCTTTAATAGTGGCCTTAGCTCCCACTAGTCTAGTAACCAAAAAGAGTCAAAATAACTACCAAAACAAGTTAGGGTTTAATTTCAAATGAAAAGAATAATGGCATGCTATTATGGTGGTTTGTAAGTTTTATCAGTCATGATCATTCCAAGTTTGCTTTGTTGAGCTAAAAATATAGTGGCCAAATAATAATCCTTTGTAATAACAATAATAATAATAATAATAATAATAATAATGAGTAATACTTACATAGCACTAATTCCGTGAGTTTATTAGCACTTTACAATAAAATCAGTAATAGAAAATGAACACGTTGAAAACCTAGTTTAAATAAATATGGTTTCAGTTCTTTCGTAAAAGAGGATAAAGAAAATTTTGAATTGTCTCTAGCATGGCTCGAAATTAAAAAAATCCTTAGGTCACCTTTTGGCGACAAACTGGAGAAATTTTTTTATAGTCGCAAAATGCAAATTTTTAGTTGCCAGTTTATATAATGTAAATGACACACCTCATGGTAAAGTATGGTGTGATCCATAAGTTTTGATTGTTTGAAAATATTACAGACAGAAGTTGGTATAAATTTTGAGGTTAACCTTGCTTTTGTTTATGCGATTTGGCACACTTTTTATGACGAAAGCAAAGCAAGATAAGATGAAATGATTGTTTTAACTTTATTCTTTTAATTTAAATCTAAATCATAGGGAAATCTGGTCGCCAAAGTGGCGACTAAACCAGAATTTTTAGTCGCCATGGAGAAAATGTTAGTTGCATTGGCAACCGTATCAGTCACAATTTCAAGCCCTGTCTAGGCCTATCTGGGAGAGCATTCCAAAGAATGGGTGCTGCAACTGAAAAGGCCCTGAGAACATAACTTCTCAGGTGGTATTGCTGATGTGCTAAGTAGTTTTTTGAGTTTGTCATCTCAGACTGCGGTATGGTGTGTACGAGTGAATTACATGTAAATCTTTAAGATGATCAGAAGCAGTGTCATTTAAACATTTAAAGGTCATCAGTAGGATTTTATATTGGATCCTGAACTCAACAGGTAGCCAGTGCGGCTGTTTTAGCACAGGTTTAATGTGTCCCTGCTTGTTAGTGTAAGTTAATAGCCTGGCCACTGAGTTTTGAATGCTTTGGAGTTTTCGTATCAGTTGATTAGGAACACCATAGAGAAGTGAATTGCAAAAATCAACTTTTGAGGTCACAAAGGAATGTATCAAGGTCTCTGCTGCTTGTGTTGGCAAGTGCTTTCATATTTGAGCTATGTTACTTAAATGGAAGAAGGCAGATTTACAGGATGCTTTAACATGTTCTTCCACAGACAGTGAGGAGTCACATACTGCACTGATATTTTGAGCAGTTTTTGATTGATTAATCACTGCATCACCAATGGCGACTGCGGCAATAGGTGGTGATGGGCGATGTTTTGCATTGAGAACCAAAAGCTCTGTCTTACTTCTGTTCAATTTAAGCAAGTTCTGCAACATCCACCTGTCAATATCACTTACACAGGTTTTGATCCTCATTTTTGCCAGTTCTGCTAATGATGATTCAAAAGACAGGCAAACCTTTGTAAATGCAAGGCTGCATTCTGTTACATGCAAAATACATATGTAAATTGCATCATCTACATGACCAGAAGATTGGGATCTCATAAATACACTGTATAAACAATGGTTCAAGCCCCAATATTTGCATACAACTTCCCCCAACTGATCTCTGTACATTCCCTTACAGAATTAGTTGGGAGAATTTGATAAAAGATCAGAGCGTTTCTTCTTTGGCGATTATATTTTTATCAATTCTCATAACCTTTTCTCTTGGTTGTGCATTGATAATGTTGGGACTACACGGTAAAAATGTCGAAACCAGTTTGCAGTCAATCGATGAAAATAGAACCAAGTCCACACATCACCATTCACACACATCACATAATCTGAGCAGGAAAATGAGCCAATTGCATTCACTTGCTTATTAGTCTCTCTTGCGTAAGCAGCCAGACTCGTAATCTGCAACACATTTTTCATCATACTTTGTACACAAATGGGGGGCCATTGTGCCAGGCGTTCCTAGCAGAGACTTTGGACACTGGGACTAAGAATCATTGCGTGATCGAAGCCACACATGTTTAGGGAAGATCAAATTTAGAGCTTTTCCTAAATGTGTCGCTCCTCGAATTCTATCTCTTGAAAGCGTTCATTACTTGGGAACAAGTGAACACTACTGTGTAGTTAAAAAAAAAAAAAGAATCCTAATTAGCAAAACTGCGATGGTCGGGTGTTGTAAACTTTCACTGTATGCAAATGGGTCTTGTGATGAGCATGCAGTTTATTTTCAGCAATGATTGAAATGACGTGCCATGTAAATCACTTTTTTGATCTCTAGCAATAATGCAATTTCTCTGGAATCGAGGCCCTTGAATTTTCGTGTATTTATACACACATATAACCTGTGGCTGTACTAAATCAATTCACAAACAAGTAAAAAGTATCAGTGTCAATAAAGTAGGAAGTAAAAAACCTTCAGCGAGTATATGACATTTTGTGTAGAATTAATGGCCTCCTCAGTTCTTGATCTAATCTCCAAGCAAGTGAGACTCAATGCCACAGTAAGCACGTTCTTGTTTCCTAAAGCACTGCCTCCCGAGAGAAAGTGACTCAAAAACTAGAGCTGTAGTGGAACAGTCAAACAAGCATCAGTTTACAGCTATCAAATTTGGTACTCATCTCTAGTTCTTAACTCTAGTTCAGTGCTACAAGATAGTTTTTGGAATAGATAGTCTTCCTCTTTTGGACTTTTTCAAGCTTACCAAGTGTTATCAAACTAGAGCCAACCACGATTGCAAACTCTATAAACATAGGCACGTTAAACGTGCATGAGCTATTTTGAATGCTTCAGTGTGACTTTAATGCTTCAGTGTAACCTTACCAAGAGTGTAAAAATAAACCTTTTTCATCCTAAATGTAGACTGGCTTTTTGTGCGAAATTGGGCATTGCCTTAGATAAATGAAAACGCGAAACGCTCAGCTGCGTCGATCCTCATGCTATATACTCACTTTCCTCTGTCTTTCCCTGTTACATTTGGTGCAAGTTAAACAAATATTATTAAAGTAAAATAAATATCTACTCACCAAACGTTGATTAGAAGGAAAACTCTAAGGTTTCCTCGGAGTTTCTTAAGCCAAAATGTCACTCATCGAATTCGAGTAGTTAAGAAATACCAGGATTCTTATCATTGTTGTAGATGGTTGCATCATCACAATTCACGAGGTTTTCACGTGCGATTCTACTCAGTGAAACAGTCCTTAACTCCGACAACTTATTTCTTCATGTTTTAAAAGCTATTGATTCTTAAAAGACAAGAGCCTTTTTTAAGGCATTGGTTACAAAACGAAACAGGTCTTCACACGTTCAAGTTACTATTATTATTGTGAAAAGCCAATCTGCACGAGATGTACAGTCACACAACTGGCACGCGAAAGTGTTGGACTTTGCCCCCTTTCGTGGCTCGTACGTGAGGGAATTCGAGTTATCACACGGTAATCTAGTAAACAGAATTATAAAAATAACTCATGCACACAATTTGCACGTGAAGATGTTGGCCTCTGGACCTTTGACAATTGATACGTAAAAAAAAAACATAAATTATTTACTACAAAATTTTCTCAACGATTTTAAGAAATCACCTCGGCTTCATTACAACATCTGCAATTAAATCATGTTTCATGCAACGTCAAGGTTGATAGCCTAATATTTATAACTTTCAAGAAAATTATCAAACTGCCGAAATATATTTCTGCTCATATCACGTTACTCCACTCAATAAAACAGTATTTAATTGTTGTGTCAACTAGCTTCTTCCAATTTTATTCCCTAACGCTAAATAAAATACGTTTCAATAACTATGATGCTTAGTATGCAGGAAGAATGTATCATGTTGTTCACTTATTTTTTTTCTCTTTTGCCAGAACGAAAAAGGTCTGTTGAACTTTGTATAAAGCGAGAGAATAATATTTTTAAAGCTTGTTTACAGGATTAACAAACTCCGTACAGCTTTACAAAAAATACGCTGCCTTTCAAACTTGTAAAACCACATTTTATAGGCCGCATACTCCATATCTAAATATCAATTATTGCTTCACTGGAAGAGGTTTGAAAATATCTGGTCTTTTATACTCTACCTTGAAGAAGGTGAAACACAACTCATAAATACGTGCGTCAGTACCGTTTGCGATAGCCGAATTTGGTCAGAAATGTCTTGAAATAGCATCCACACTAAAATATGAACCCTTAAACAGCTGCATCACTGTACACAGCATTTGAATCATGAAGATATTTAATATAATGTTTCCAAACACCTGTAGCCGTAATAAAATACGAAATAATTGTCAAGAATCAAGATGGCGGCCTCAAAGTGCCCTTGTTCGACCTTTAGCAATCTCATGTTTAAGTAGATGCCAAGTTCTCATTGGTTCCTAAGCATCAACTCATAGTACCTTCAACCTTATTGGCTCTTGCAACAAACATCCGAACATACAAAGTTACAAAGTTACAAAGATACAAAGCCACAAAGATACATATGCTCACACCACTGACATATGAGCTATTTTGAAAAAGTTGCCACAATAAATTGCTACAAGTAGAATGCACTCTTTCTCTGTACAAATTGTTAATGTGTGGAATACCTTGCCTAAAGACAATGTACATGCAGGATCAATGACTTTATTTTGCAACAGATTGAGGATCTAAAAGATTATTAATCAATGATTATCATTGCAAATATTTTCAATTATGATATGCAAATTGTTTTAGATTGTAGTTTTTAGTTTTTAGATTTCTTTTTCTGTAAATAATGTTTTAGATTCTAGTTTTTACATTTTAATTTTTTTCTCTTTTATTTTGGGGAATCTTTTATATAGGGATAATCTCAAGATCTCCCCTTTGGATAGAGATTTTGTTTTGTTTTCTATCTCTTGAATAAAGTATTGTATTGTATTGCACAGTATGTTCAGAATATCAGTATTCCCAAGGCGGAGCAGAGAAAAACACTGAGATTCAATTTGCCTTACAGCCTATAAAAATGAACTTAAACTTCACATTAATTAGTTATGACTTAGTAAACCTCTCTGAGTGGTCATTTTTCAAGGGTAACAGTGTACAGTTGCACAGTTGCCGGCTCAGAGACTTTTGGCAGAAAAGATTTTCATTGTAAGATTTCAGGTGACCTCAAAGTAACCAATGAAAGCACACACTGTTAGGGATACATTTTAGCGATATAACAATGTAACAATATTCTTAATTCACACATAGGCTGCCGATGCTCTTTGATGAGTAAACCGTCTCATGCTTTGGTGAACAAGACTAGTACAAGAACACAATTACAGACTGATTAGCTAAAATAATATATTTAAGGTTGTTACTGTTGTTGTAAAAAATGTTTTAAGTTGTAAGGTTACTCTTATGTTATATTACATGTAATATATTTTTTCCTTGAATCACAAGCAACTTTCAGTTTTTAAGGGCAAAAGTAATGTTTGCTGTACATGTACCTTTAAGTTTATAAAAGTAGCAGATAAGTGATAAGTGTTTTGTTTAAAACAAAGTTAAGTTTGTTAATACTGTAGGAGTCACTTCACAGAAACTAAAAGTATAATAATTAGGAATAAACTATTGTCACTCAACCAACCTGTTATCAAGTCATCTTATAACCTTGAAACTTGTGTGCCAGACTAAATCATAGGAGATGTACTTGTATCCACCAGCTTTTCTGCTGAAAAGGGCTACAATGAAAAATAGACCATTCTGAAACCAAATTTTACATTAAAAAACAACATTTTAATTAACTGCTTTTAGAGTCAGTAGTATACGAAGTGTGAATAAAAAACATAATATACATACGGTATATTGTGGTTAATATTTTATTCCAGTTAATTTTGTTTCTCCCTTGAATTCTTAAGCATACATTACGGTACCAAAAACAAAGGCAAAATAAAATTAACTGAAATAAAAAAAACTAACTGCATTGCACACAATGTTCATTAACTTTCAACAAGATGCCTAAAAGATTAAATACTTTATATGACTGTACCCATTACAATAGTGCCGTGAATGATGATAACAATAAATGCAGTTCTGGGTAAAATATTGCTGTTTAGCAGGTCTACACAAAGTACCACCATATCTGTATGTATGAGGAATATTTCATCTCAGACGTGACATTCATGTTCACTGCATCTTAACACCTACACTCCCTCAGTGATTCTCTGGTCCAGCAGAAAGAGGGGATTTTACACTTACAGTAGGTTCCCTGCTCAAAAAATCCTAATTTCCCACTCCTGAAAGTAGGGAATTATTTGAAAATTATAAAGTTTTTAGCAGGAGTTAAACATATAACTTTGCTGTGAATGGTAGAGGTCACATTCAATCTGTGCAACGCGTTGCTGCAAATATAGGCTGAAATGAGAGATCTTTACCTCCTTCTTAGAATGCCTTCCAAGTCAATTTTACGAAAAATACACCAAGAATAAAGGAATTCATGCAAACACCTTATTACGTTAAGAAAAAAAATCGTTATTCGAGGTTAAAGTTTACTGATCATGGCTCTTGCATGGTAGTGGTAGTGGTGCCGCATTTGCACTGGTTATAAGGGAGTTATGCAACGACGACGACGACGGCAACGAGAATGGCAAAAAAGCAATAGGTTAAGACAAGCAAAAAAAACAACGTTGCACGTGCATTACGCGTTTTTGTACATTTCTCTGCCATCTTTACACCACTACAACTCACGTTTTCTCGAGGACGGGAACAAAAGACAACAACTTTCTTTTTCTTTTCCTGAACTTTGATGCAGTCCTTTAGAATTCAACTCCAAAAAAATTGCCAACAATTGACGAATTAAGCGAGATGGAATAAGCGCGATTAAGTTTCGCGCAAATTCACTTTTTGAGTGACGTTTTCGTAGCAGTCGCTGTCGTCCTTGCGTAAACTCCCTCTTTTTACCGCACTCCGAGCATGTTCACTATCGTTTTAGCCCCTACAACTATCATGTCAGGAAAAAAAGGCACTGAAAGTGAACATTCGAGGAAGTTTCTCGTAAAGAGAACAGCACGGCAGATGGATTATAATTACAGAACCAAAACGTGCTTAAAGGCCCTGAGTTGAATAAAGTTTAAGCAATAGCTGTATCACTAAAGCGCGAGACATTGCTTGGGATGCTTTAGACGTTTTCAGGGAATACACACCACTATTAATGTTAATCGATTCACCCTACTGACGAACAAACCTAGCTGTAAAAGCTTTACAAAGGCGTTGTAGATGTAGATTTATCCAGAGTCAATATGGTTGTCTATTTGTACACTCTTTGATGCCAACCAACTATCAATTACATCATCTTACTCTCAGCTCAATCATTGCATGTTAGAAACTGTCGTTCTTTAGGCGAACGATTACTTACCTTACAAGAGAAAGAGTTTCCGCCGCAGTACGAAGAAAAGTATTCCCAACAGTGCTTTGCTATCTGTTGCGTAGACCTTGGATTGATTTTCAGTCACGTGGCAACTAAAGAAGGGAGGACAGAGGACCTAATATATAACACGCTGCCAAAAAACTGCTGCCAAGTTGACAACTACAAAGACCTGAGCCAGGTTGTGGCGTCCAGCGGTTTTAGTGAAAACAACGATTTGGCTGGCGTGCTCAGTCTCTCGGGCTCATAAAACCTGGTCTCGGTCGCTCTTATTGAAGGATTTTCATTAAAAAAGGACAAATGCCCTGGGTGTGTAGCCAACATGTGCTTTTTAAAGGTAATAATTAAGTCCGACTGTCCGATACCATGATAAAAGAGCGTCGGGTTTCTTTTAAGATGAAGATGGTACGGTTGTAGTTAAGAAATTAAGCAAAGTTTTCTGGTGAAATTATCTGCTTTCGTCTTTATATCGATAAAACATGTGTCGGTGAAAGTGAGAGAATAATGTGACGTTTTTGTTAAGAGCCCGCTTAATAATACGGACACCCGGTTCACGGACACTAAGGTACCGAAATTATTTGATTAAACGCCGCGGCGTTTATTAAATTTTCAGGAGGGACGTGTTTGTTTCGAAATTACTTTTCTTAAATCACTGACAACGGTTACTATAAATCGTTTTTAAATATTATGTACTTTAAAGATTCCAATGTATCTCTTATTTTGTTGAGAATTGTAATATTATTGTCTTGATAGTGTAGATTACCAATACCAAGTTGTACTGCGTTTTTTCTCATTAGGGACTTTAAGGGCCTGTTTACATGGAGTGGGGGACCCCGGTCTAGTGGGGTTGGTTTCTTTTGTTTCCACGCTCTGGGGGACACAAAACAAAAGAAACCTACCCCACTAGACCGGGGTCCCCGACTCCATGTAAACAGGGTCTAAGATCCAACGACGCGGACGGCAACGAGAACGTCATAAAAACAATAGGTTTGAAAAGCAAAACAACAACTTTGCACGTGCATCACACTTTTTTGTATATTTCTTTCCCGTTTTTGCACGACTACGATGTGAAAATGCCTAATTTCGCGTTTTGGAGAACGTAAACAAGCAACGACGAAATTTCATTTCTCTTTCTGAGATTAAATATGGTCCCTTGAAATTCAGCTTTAGGACGGTTCGCCTACAATTGACAAAGTAAGTGGGTAGGAATAATCTCCATAAAGACTGAAAGAACACAAATTCACTTTTTAAGCGACGTTCTGGTTGCAGTACCCTGGGTGCCAGATGCGCGGTTTCCGGTTTCGGTCAATCGCCGCTCGTGTCTTCGGCCTGCGGCCGACGAAACGAAGCTCCCCGTCGCACGCGAGAAAAAAACCAAGGACCGCGGGGGGGGAGGGGCTGGTAGGGCTGTAGCAATCCTGTTAGCGGTGTTAAAGTTTCCCCAACCAGAAAAGAAGCTAATTCAGGAAGTCCACACTATCTGTAAGCTGCTTGCTGTAAATCCTGCTACCAGTGCTGCTGGCGAGGATTCATTCTCAACTGTGCGGTGTCTGAAGACGTGGCTTCGATCCAGGATGGCTGACGAAAGGTTTAGCAACCTAGAAGTGTGGAATGGTCACAGGAGTTTGTTTCCGGTAATGAGAACCGTAAGAGAAACTTCGGTACTGCGGACAACTTCAAAAAGTAGCAATCTTAGGAAGGTTTATTTAACATATTGGGTATACTGACGACGTTTATATTATATTTGTTGAGCATGTAAATAAGATGGCGCAGAAATGCCAGATAAATGGCAAAACACTGAACTTAATGTTTCTTGCATTGGCAAGATTTTTTAACCCTACCACTTTAAAATGGTCTCCGCGGTCCCTGAAAACCTCTGGTACCCAGGGTATTGTTGCAGTCGCGTCGCCTCGAATAGACGCCGCATTCTTTTGATTAGGTGCATTGTTCTCAATTTCTCTTGGGACGGCTGTAATACCCAGGAGAAATGAAAAACAAATGAATTATGCAAAATTTTCGGGGCCAAATAAGGTGCATTATCGGAAACGTGCAAAAGTCTGAAATGTCACACGTCTCCACCCCCTAACCCGTGGGGGCTCTCTCCCCCGTGCCCCCAGACTACCGTTCCATTGGGCACGTGGAATTTCCGAAATTTGAAACAGGAACTTTTGCTGAACGGAAAGCGCAACTGGTGAGCGAGACGTTCCCATCTTATAACGTGGAAAATACAGCAGGCAATGCAAGACGATGCCATCCGGACCACGAGAATTCATCCTGCTTTCATCCCAGCAACCAGGCTGAAGCGTTCATATGGCAAAATTTCCAGCCCGTTTAATTACCGAGATCTTTGGGAACCGAGCCAGCCCGCCCTTTCATGTGAACTCATCGAAAAAGACAAGGTGAAATCTCGGAAACCGGGCCGAGTCCGGTCTGCAACCGGGCTCATGTGAAGAGGCTCTTAACTGTGACCAATTCCGATACATTTTTTAAAAAATTCATACTTGGCTGCGAGGCTTGGGGGAATAAAACAAAAGGAATCATCGTTAACATAAAAAAGAAAAGAAAAACTAATAAGGATATTGATTACAATAATTCGTATGCGAATTAGGCCATTAGGTTCAAGAGGCCTAATTCCCGCCTAACGGACTGAGTCACGTGAAGAATGAATTTTCTCTGGTGGGAGAAATGCTACATAAACAGTGTAAATCGTAAATTCGTCTTGTATGGTTGGAAATGTTATTTATCCTGTTAGCTATTTAACTAATTAACAAGTCTTGACCCTTTCCCCTTAATTTACCGATTCCAATATCACGTAAACACAATACAAGGCGAGTTGTTCAGAACCTTTTCAACAGCTTCTGAAAAAAACTAGCAGTGGTGTATTATCAGGTTTTAAAAACTCTCGTAATAAACTCCCGCTCGTTTTTTAAACAGTACATGAAAAGTTATCCGGTATGGTGGAGACATAACCTATACGAGGTTAAGAGGAGAACAAAGCGTACCAATTTTTTCCTTCGACATAAATATTCACATTTTGTTTGAAAAGAAAAGCTCGTTAGAAAAATCCTCCATTACTTCAATGATCGCTTTAATAAAGCTTTACAATTCATACACATTTCACCACGCAAGTAGAAAATAACATTTTAAATTGATTGAGGTGCCATTATAGAAAGTTTTTCCTCCACAGTTGTTGATAAAGTTCAGTGGCCCCAGAGCCGAAAAGTCCATCTTACTCCATATCAACCAAATAGGCATGAGGATTGAAGTAAACCAGAGAAAGAAAGCTTTTTATGACGCAGTAACTCCGTGCTAGTACAAATTAGCTTTACACGTGTTTTGGGAGTGCCGCCTCTCCAACAAAATGCCTAACATTCAAAGCTCAAGCGTCAAGCCATAACGTCTATGTGTTGTAATGAAGCTTTTCTTTTTAGCCCAGTAGTTTGAAGGTTCTTGTTGCAAGATGCGGCTGACGTAGCATGGTGCTGCTAGTCCACACAATAGGTCAGGTACGCACGCGACCTGAAGAGAAATAAAACAAGATTAGTAAACTCACAGAATTAGCGCAGGCCAGCACAAGAAAAGAAAGTCAAATAAACAAATCTCTCTGAAACAATCGGGCCTTTCAGTTTTTGTTTACTAAGTTATCAGGCTAAATAAAGAACTTTTGGATCAATTGGGGTTACTGGGTAACTGCCCACCTACCCCTCCCCTAAGTCAACAGTAACACATACTTCTCACTTGGGGCAAAATTGTGACTTAGGGGAGGGGTAGGTGATGAAGAGGATTAAAGTGAATGCCTCAACGTTCAAGACAGCAAAACAGGTGGTTGTCGGTCTCGGGAAGTCATTTCGGTAAATCACCATTCCTCTTCTGACAGAAAGAAAGAAAGCGGTAAATCGAAGACTGCTTTCAAAATTTATTCTTGCTTCTACTAACAGTCCTAGTTAAAAGAGATTCATCTTTCGCCCAGTGGCAGACAGTTTTGCCGTCGCCGCACACCCTACCCTCGGAAACCCACGGGCACTCAATCGGGCCCGAAGGAAAAAAAGCGATGAAAGTTTTTAAGCGCTACCCGACTGACCGCCCCAGGGTCGAGGCCGAGTGCACTTCGGCTAGAGTATCCTATGACAAAAACCCCCCAAGACCCGCTTTAAACTAGAAGTACTTCGGTTAACCTCTTCTAAATCCCCAGTGTGCCAAAGTTTCAAGTCTTGCTCAACCTAATGTTTGTGGGGAAGTGCTGCTTGGAAATAGTAACAACATCACTTCAAGTTCGATAAACGTTTTCTTTAAGCCACAAAGCCTTGTCTTCCGTGTCTTCTCTGTGTTCAAAACGTCGACTTTAACAGCCTTGAAAGGCTGTCAAAGTATCCCAGGATTCCTATCAGCCTTAACTGTTAAACGATTCTTAAACGCGCGAAGTCAATTGAAAACAAACAACAAGCTGGGGTTAGGGGAGGGGTGGGTGGGCAGTTTCCCAGAAACCTATAACGATCCCGCGTGGTTTTCCAGTTATCTGAGGTCTTTCATCTTTAATCACATGATTCATTCCAAGACGTGCTAAAGTTTTTTTGAAACAAAGCCGTGCTGACTCAGAGATGGTGTTGCTAAAAAAAAGTGCCATTCTATTTTAAGGTTTTGCCTTGAAGCTTGGCAGTTGTTGCGGGTTGTACACCTTCGTAAGGGGCTGACTTATGAACGGAGGGGCGAATATTCCGATAGGGGCTTATAACCACAGTAGAGTTATAGCAGTGTTGATCAAAATACGTTTTGCATTTACTGGTGTTTTAACCCTCGCACGTACACGCAAAGTCATACCCCCACCATTGTGTACAAGGTAGGGGGAGTGGGGGTTGATGGACCCCCCCCCCCTGAGTTTTTGATGTGTTGCAGTATTTCGAAACGATTTTGCCTTCAGTGGAACGCCTTTGATCCTCTCTACAAAATGAGGTATATTTTATGGGTGGTGGCGCTGCTGGAGGTTTGTGACGTCACCAAACATGGTCGCCATCTGGGATTTTATCAAGAATTAGAAATCAGGTGAAAACAGTGAGAAGTAATAATTTTTTACGCTTAACATGTAAAATAACACATGAATAATTATTTTGTATCATTTTATCCACAACTTTTATTCCTGGAAAAAGTTGAAAAACATGCATTGGCTTGACCACCTGCTACTTATGACGTCATATCTCGTAACGATAGTAACCGACCATCACTAAACGTGTCTCAAAATGCGCGCGAGGGATAAACGAACAGCTACAGAAAACTTTAGGTGCCGATGTTTTATCGTCTAGGAAAAAAGTAAGGAAAACCACCCCCCCCCCCCCCCCCACTTTGTACGTGTTAAGCTTCAAACCGTCATAACATATTATATTCATTTCAATACATTTAGAGGGAGCTTAAAGACGGCGGGGCTTATAATGGGATGTACTTTCTTTGTTGTTTACAGGTGGATGGGCCTGTGACTGGGGGAGCTTATAAGCAGCGGTTGCAGTGTTCATTAAAACTACCACAGGGGTCCTATCGCAAAATTATTATGAGTGGTTGAACCTTTTTGTTTGCAATGAAGCGCATTTTTTCCAGACGCCGCCTACAGGGCCCTTTATTTTTCTTTGTCTAGCAAAAAAAATCAGCAATGCCTTAAAAAACCTTCATTTGCGTCTATGACCAGTACCAATGGTCAACTAAATTTTAAAAATTGTCACATTGATATCATTCTAACTGAAGTAGAAATGGAATTGAGCAGAAACGTTTCACTACCAGCAAGAACCTGAACCCAGTCACAGTCACATTTATTTTAAATAATAAAGGGAAATGCCCCGCTGCTCGAGCATGACTTTCGGTTTATATTCTTCATCAACCGTGAACAATTCACTGATGAAATGATTTCATTCAGGTTCGGTCGATTTTAATATGCCTCTAAGAACTCTTTATACGAAGCATTTAACAAGGGTGAAGGTAGTTGGATGTAGTCAGATGCATGCACAAAATCCACCCTTGAGTGACCCGGAATCTGGACCAATTCCTAGTAGCGAATCAAGCAAACTTTCAGTGATGCAGCGAACGAGGTGGATGATGTTTGAACATCAAGGACAAGGGAGGTAAGCTGGACTATCAAGGGGTTAGCAAAGAACTGATCCTCTACCTTAATCTTAGAATTTAAAACCCGTCGAAATTACAAAGGATTGGCATAACAGGCCACATAACAAGCACTTATTTACCACACACATTTAACGTAACTTGTTTGATTTTCTTAAACAGCAGATCCATGCACAAATAGCTAACTGGGCAGAAAACACTATCCATATGAAGTTCAGGCTTAACTATGCTTTCATCGGAACTTCCAATAAACGATGGTGATTTTTCTTTTACACGTCGTTACCTGTCTGAGTTCAAAAGTGAAATTACAAAAGGGACCAATAACCATTTGATGGGTTTGTCTTAAAACTCCGTGGGCTTCAAGTTAAACAAATTAAGTTCTACAAATTAAGTAATATCAAGGCGGGAACTATACACTTTTTCTTCCAAATCACATTGCGGATTTGCTTGTTGTTAGCGTTTTCCTCTGTAACACATCGCTTTTGTCTAATACCTCTACCATTTCGATTGACGCTAAACTCAGAGGTCATGAGTTCGGTTCTCGTTCACAGTTTTCTAACATCAAGTTTATTTAGGCGTATAGCCTTTAATTTCACATACACACTAATCGTGTCTTTCGAAAGCACACAGTTGATGCAAAAGACAAAAATGCAATGCCAAATGAGATGGCCGCGCGGAAAGGACTGAACGCGACTTCCGGTACTCAATTTGCCAATTCTGCCATCGGTCAAATCCATCCGTTGTCGAAATCTGCATATTATCGTTAATTTGCTGTCCGAAGCAACAGTCAAAATCGTTCGGAAACTGAAAGTAGAAATCCCAGCTTTACGTGAAACAAAACGCCACATAAAGAGTTTTGCGGCACCTGACCTTACTTCCGTATAAGTAATAAAGTAAACGAGTTTTGTTTTATAAAACGCAAAAAGAAGCAAACGCAAAAACAAAAAATTGCAGAAAGGTTAGATTCGAAATTTTCTTTCATATCACATAAACGAAACATCGTTGTTTGCAATGATAACAAGAGTTCCCGGAGAACACAGCTGCCAGGTAATCGATTGCAAGTACATTGTCGCCAACGTTATCAATTCATCCAGCGAGAAATCCAATAATCCAATACAATAAAGAAATGCAACAAAAAAAACTCAAAAAAATAAAGTAAATACTTCTGACAGCGCGACCAAGTATCTTTCAATTGAATGGATTAAAGGTGGATTTGAATGACTATCAAAACATCGAATCTGTTTGGGCATGCAAATATTCCGTTACTACAGGCCGGAGGGAACTACCCTAATTAACTAACAACTATACTCCACACTGAATTACTTCTGAGCGGAGAAAACAGTATGGAAGGTGGTATAACGTGCTTTATATTGGGCCAGTAGAGAAGTATGACGGATAAAGGCGGAAAAGGTAAGGATAACAGACAAAACAATACTTAACTATGATTGACAAAAGTATCATTTCACTGAGGGAAACGTTATAACCTAATTCAAAGATTAAGCAATCAGTTGTAAAAATCCAAATCGATTACAGATACACAGAGTCACAGATACATCAACTTAAGCCATTAGATTTGCGCAACAGGTTTAGTGGCATAAGACTTTCCGTCTAATGTGATACGCGCTAACATCTGACAATTTTACCAGGTTAGACGGCAGACTTAAGTTTGCCGTTTCCAACATAAAAAAGAGTGTTACTACGTCAGCATCTCTCACAGCTACACGCTTATCGTGCAGGTTATTTTTCTTATGACCAGACATAGGCAGCCCAGGCTCATAATAGGACTAACAGACAATTTACACTGTTCCGCGAAATACATCGGCAAAATCTAAACGTTTGCATGCGGAAATGCGATGAAAGTATTCATAAGTATCACACGTATTCCTAACATTCGAAACAAAAACTATTTGGCTCTTTTATTCGGGGTATTTTCCCTTTGCCTGGAGGGTTCTTCAGAAAATTCCTATTTTTGAGTGATGTTACGTTAACTTAACCGACAGTAGGGTGAACAGAATTTGATCCTGCACATCACCAGAGCTCTGGATATTTACTAACCTGTACACAGAAGTTGTTTTATTCTTCTTTTCCTTCAAATCTCCCGCGGTTTTTATTTTTTATCACGCGCGCTCGACGGATTTTGAAGACAAAATAGAAGGTCTTTGAACAGGCTCGATATTTACAGGTCATGCGTGGAGTTATGAAATTTTAATTTGCTTCACCTTAATACAAGTGACCTATTCTTGACACACATACGAGTATTTGCAACAGTTATTTGCAATCAGACGGGGACAACATTCGCAGAATTGCTAATTAACACCCGCGAAGAGGTTGGATTTTATACTCAGCTGATCACTGAAAAAAATTGCTGGTCATCACCTTGATCCGAGATAGCTTTCTGAAACCCCAGTGTGTCGCAATTGCTTGTCGACAATTGATGTCGTAAGAAGACTCGTGAGAGCAGGTCAAGTGAAATGAATAACACATAAAAAGTTTCTGTGTCTTTGGGTGGTTCAAAGGGCTAAAAATGGATCAGCACAGTGATTAATCGTTCCAAACTAAAATACTTAGCAGTCGTTATTCTAAAAAAACGATACTCGAAAGGGCTAAAAAAAGATTAACACCCATAAAAAAGTCAGAGTAATATTTATAATTATTATTTAAAAGATGTCGACCACACATAAGCTCCCCCCTCTCCCCTAAATAAATTCCACAATGCACCGTTTTTCCCATGTTCAAACTACTGACGGAAAAGTGTGGGAAAGTGCATTTGACGATACATAGTTCCCTCGGAAATGTTCTTTGAGGTATAAACAAACCATGATCATTACATTTTTCCCGGATGACGAGTAAAGCTTCAAAACGTCGGTGCGACCTTGTAACGGTGCTTTTTGGACTGGTATGTCGGGTACCTTTGAGTAAGGCTGGGCCACTATTTTTAATGTAGGCGTTAGATAGTTCTCCTCTAAAGTAACAGCTTGAAAAGCAGAGCAGTCAGAAGTCACCAATGGTGCGTTTCCCCGGCACCAAACAGTACTAAAACAATTGAAAGAATGACATGTCATTTTTCTTGCGACCAACTAGGAGAGACTTTCCGAGCAGCTCCTAAACTACTCGAGTAGTCTCATTCTGGGTGTGGTTCCAGCAAGGAAAAAAGCGTTAGAAACGAGTAACATATAGATAGTCACCAGCATACGTTTTAATCGGGAGTTTCTCTTTTCTCATTTCTAGCAATGAAAACTACCAAAATTTGCCTACTTCTAACTGCCCACGCGCGGTGTTCCATTTACAAATAACACAAATGCTTAAATGACAGAAGTTACAAAAAGTGAAATACCTGAGACACAAGCTTCTGTTCAGTGTTAAAAGCAGATTATTTGCTTGTATGTAGGGCCTCAACGCCTCAAGTACAAACGGATCATGATACACTCTTATAAGAAAGTGCCATCTCATTATGGCCTGTGAAAATGAAGTGAAACCTCCGGAGCGAAGTTATCATCGCGTGACCAGTCGTACTTCACCTGACAGAGAAAGAAAGGCGCACTTTAGAAGGTGAATAAAGCATAATTAATACATAACTTACGAGTAGGTTTTCAAAACGAGGCGCAGACACGCAATCTTCTGTTTTAGATGTCAGACAGATGTCACGCTGTTATACCCACAGGGTACCCTGGAAAAGAAAAAAAGCCCTCACAGTGTGACCCGTTGAAACTGTTCTCGTGTTGTTAAATTTTGAGTGACTGAGACAAAAGACTTTAGGTAACTAAAAATACAAGACCTCCCATTAGGGAAGCATTCATCATTCATGTTAATCAATAACTCCATTGAACATAATGAAATCGACATCGTTTGTTGATAACTTGAACCCGCCAAAAACAATGCGTGATATCTTAAAGCCGATGTAAACTTCCAACTACAGTGTTTGAACACACTGCAAAAGGGCTGAAGACAGAGTTTGTCGTTGGCGTTCGCCTCGGTTATAAACTAAAATCAACTGAGAGTGATCGTTTTGTCTCTCTAATCTCTGTCACGAAATGTAGGTATAAGTTGCGTGACAATAACTACAGGCCTAGCGTGTCCTTCGAAGATAAAAAATCTTCTGGGGGAGGAGAGGGAAAGGAAGTGAGTGGCTCTCTCGATTCTACTTAGCCTGTTCCAGGCTCCGAGATAGTCGGGTCCGCTGAATTGAGAAAGCACAAACACGAAAGTAAAACGGGAGGAAACTGGGGAGAACAGGGGCCTTTTCCTTTTTCCCGCCCCGCCAACTTTTCGCGTGCTTTTTTCTTTCGCGTCTTCCCCCACTATCTGAGAGCCTGGAACGGGCTAGATTCTATTCGTCTCCACCCATCCGAATCATCAAACTGGTGCAAGCCAAAATTCTCCAAATACAACTTTGTAATCAAAGTTTACACTGAATTCACTTAATTTACCAAGATACAGTCCGCCAATGGATCAAACAAACGCAATAGTAAGTTAAAAATCAAATTTCATAAATAATGAAACCTGTTGCATGCATTATATATGTCCAAAAGTTGACTCATCCCTCTTTCATTCACGAATAATTTAACCTTTCCCGCAAGAGACTATCGCTATTAAGTAAAATGATTACTTTTAAGAAACTCGCAGAACATTGTGACCATGAAATATAGTCTATTTGCTGCACAGGAAACGTTGGGTGGGCAGGTGCCCAAGAAGCCAGTATTTCGCGTCACGCGTGAAGAGAATTAACCGCATAATGCGGGAGACCATTTTTACAACAGAAGGAAAAGTACTGCCAATGGAGATAGTTTCTCCCAAGTGACGACTAACAACAGGAAAAAGTTAAAAGAGCGAAGTAACGAAACTTAGCCAAATCCAGCTGTTACGAACGAGCCATTTAATTGAGTGAAATATAAGATAACCGCTTAAAACCGTAAAGGAACATTCAAATAACACAGCAATACAAAAGAAGGCATGAAAGACAAAATTGAAGAAAACTAAAATGGGTTGTGATTGGGGAAGTATTCAGCCTCGGAGGTTTTCACCGCTCATCTCTGACGTATGTCATCATAAAATACAACGCTTGAAGGACCGACGTTTTTGTCAGAGAGCTGTACCTACAATTTCTTTGCAAATGTTACAAGTTTCACCCAAACTGCTGTGAGTAACATTTCACCGAATATGTTTCTAAAAACAGTCACTTGGTCAGTTTACAATATACTGAACCGTCGCATAAAACCTTTTCAGTTAGTCTAACTTCAGCTTTACATACCAACCAAAAACTTGTACAAAGTGCTGACTGCACTCGTAATTTCGAGCTTGGATATCCCTATCTCTTCGAACTTTCGCTCGCTTCTTCTCCATAAAATGCACCCTGTCTTCCCAAACAACTAAAATTTTGACCAGCTTTTCTGTTTCAACTAGGCCTTAATTTAAAACGCGAGTCTATATAATATTAAATTAAAAACAGCCATAAAAATATTAACAAAATCAAGAAAAGTTTAAGGCTCATACTATAAACTAACGAAATTAAAATGTTATTGAATGAAAGAGGAATAAGTCTTTTCTTTTTACTTATGCCAGTTGTTTATCAGGAAAAAATAATGTTGAAAACATTTGAAGGATTATGATATTTATGGAGGCGAAAATTAAGTAACCAAAATGACTCGTAAATGAGCAAAATCCACTAGCCAAAATTCAAAATTTACAGGTATTAGGCTAGTACACCACCGCCAAGTTCGAGCCCTGCTTCAGTACCACCTAATAGACCTTGCTGGTGAGAACAGTCTGTCTGAAAACAATCTAGAGAAAAGGTTTCCACAAGATCACCAATCTATGAATCAGAGTCCATCACATACATCCTGTAGGCTACTACAAGATCGTCCTCACGTATAAAGCAATAACATTTCCATTCTTAAGTCATGTGTACAGTATTTGAAAAGAATAATTATATCGTACCACAGATACCACTCCATTACTACCCTGTTTAATCTGAATGAAACTCAACAAATGTCCTTTATTTTCTTTGTCAATATTTGAGTATTCTCACATCTCTTTTGTTCTTTTTTAATGTCACTACAGCCTTTCAGCATAGGACATATGTGAGTATTGAAAATGGTGCCATGATTGTAGCATTAAACCAGCCCAAAAGCTTAAATAAGAGGCTGTCTTTTGACCTGCTATCCTTATTGTAGAGTACAAAATTTTTTCATGTCCTTAACTTTGCACAATTTTAGTAAGGCTTGGGCTGATTGCCCTGAATAAGTGCTGTGCATTTACATGAGACTGCAGTGCTTAGTAATTTTATTTTTTTAACGTTTTTAGTATTGCTTGCGCTGATATTCGCTGTTGTTGCTATTTTTTATGTGGGCCTTGAAGGGGACATTTTTGTTTTCCCTACAATATTTTGCTTACAGCATACCAAGATAGTCACAGTGGAACCTCAATATAGCGAACCTCTATACATGTATAATGAAGTCCTCAGTACAACAAACAATTTTCTTTACTCTCGTAATAGTCAAATAAAGGAAAAAGAACCTTGACATAACAAAACCTCATTATAGCAAACAAATGTTGCCAGTCCCTTCACCCTTCATTATATTATTGAGGTTCTACTGTAATACAGCTGTACATGCTGATGCTGATGTGATGGTGAATTTTGAAAGTGGCGAGAAAGATGATTTTGCAGTCAGTGACAGAGGCAGCTCACCAGTGGCCTTAGCTGTACTATAGTTATTGAATTATTATTACCATTACAGTGGAACCTCGATAAAACAAAGAGTGAAAGGACTGGCAAAATTGTTCACTACATGTTTAACAAGGTTTTGTTATATTGAGGTTCTTTGTCATTTGCCAGTCCTTTCACTCTTTGCTTTATCGAGGTTCCACCGTACTGGTAATGATAATTCAATAACCATAGTACAGCTAAGGACCTAAGCAGCTAAGGGCACTTCTGATTCGCCTCTTTCACTGACAGAAAAATCATCTTTCTCACCAAGCTCAACATTCACCATCACATCATCATCGGCATGTATCACAGCACAACCTCAATAATATAATGAAGGGTGAAGGGATTGGCAAAATATGTTCGCTTTAACGAGGTTTCACTATATCGACGTTCATTTCCATATATTTTACTATAACTGGGGGTAAAGAAAATCATTTGTTATACTGAGGACTTTGTCATAAAGAGGTTTGTTATATCAAGGTTCCACTGTATTTACTCCCAGGGCAGGGCTGTCACTAAGATTTCATGTTGCCGGGTATATGCAACTAGTAGATAGGGAATTAAAAACCTAGGAAGTTCTTCTGGTTCTATTTTCCTACTTTGTCCCATAAAAGGAGTCAGGAGTCAAGCTTATATGAGCCAGGGGCAAAATTAGCCTATGTGTAGCCACACTCTCCCACCGACAAAGGGGAAAATAATCTCTGGACCCTGCTCTTAGTGACAGCAATGCAGGACCTACAGTATTATCAAACTGAAATAAATAGTGGTATACTTTAAGAACTAAAGACATAACTAATAGCTAATAAAAACTAATAGCACTGTAATACAATCATTAATAATGGTCCTTTCACTGCACCTTCTCACTTCTTTGATAAATTTATACTTTTCAGCAGCCAGGATCTTGATGAGCCAGATGTAAGTAACAGTTTACACACAGTTAATTTTAAAAATCATAACTTTACATTCCATAAGTATTTTGTGGATAAAATTATGTCAATGCATATAATCTCAAACCCAGACTTTCTCAGCCTGTGGCAGAAAACATATGCTGCAATACTTACAATGTTAAGTAAAATCAAAGCATCAATCTACTTGCTTATATTACTGTATTTATTTCATTAGGCTCCCTGGGTGCATATCAAATTTTTTGAGCCTTGATAGTGGGAGCTTATTTGAGGTTGACACTTGTTCGAGGCTGGGTATTAAATTTTCATTAATTTTCAGCCAACAAAACAGTAAATACCGGTAATAACAAAATGTCAAGGTGAACAAAAGGATAATTGTATCTGTTCATTGAAAGTTTATCTTTTAAAAGAAGACTAAGGATTTGGTCTTTCGGGAAGTCTCTACCTAGTCAAAATTTATATCTCATTTTCAGTTAGAGCAAAAAACAAACTCTATGGTGTTGCCTCATTGATATCTCATGGTGAAACATCTGCAAATGGCCAGGTCATTTGATGAGAATCAAAGCAGATAGGGTATTAAAGAAATCATAAACAACACTCTTCTTGTCCACTTCTTTTTTTGGGGGGGGGGGGAGAGGGTGATGGGTAGGGGTGGGGGTGGGAGCTTATTCAAGGAGGGGTGCTTATTGAGTTTTCCTCCCTACATGATGGGTGCTTAGATGAGGTGGGTGCTAATTCAAGGTTGGACGCTTAACAGAATAAATGCGGTATTTGGAAGTGGCACTCATTAATCCATGACAGATTGCATTCTGTCAAATTAAAGATTGAAAACTTCCCATTGTAGCCTTATTTGAAACAATGAATGCTGGTTGATTTTTGCAATGTAAAAGTAAAGCTCGCAATATGACTTATTTATTGCTCTGACAGGAACCAAAATTAAATGAAACTGACAGAGGGAGACCTGTGAAAGCTTGTACACAGTGGACAACAGAGCCCCTGAACATCGTTTAGTAAGTTGTCAGTTAAAAGGTTTAAAGGTGGCCATCCCAACTGGCATGAGTGACCACAATCACTCATGAAGTGAACATATTCTGTAGTCCTAAAGCAACTTAACTAAAATCTGATGTGATAATTCATTCAAAATAAACATAACAGATTGCTCTCAAGTTTGTTACTTTAGATTGTGAAGTTGCATTGAGAACATAAATAATTGAGGTAATGCTTTAAAGTTAATTAATGTGTGTCTCTAGGACAAGCAACTAAGCATTGATAAAGACACCTTCACAAGGACTTTAAAACAGAACTTGAATCTCCTATAGTGTATGCCTTTTTTGTAAAGAAAAAAACAATGGTGCCTTGTTAAGTAAAATAATGCAATGGCTCACTTTGCAATTTAGATTTAATTTGCTTGCAAGTTATGATAAATTTCAGCAAAATAATATCAGTAGATAACATTTAAAAACTGTGTTAAAAGATTGTTCTTATACATGTACTCCCACCCAGGCACATCAAAAGTTGACAACTACTAGTGTGCCTACACACAAAACAGTCCACCAACTGTTTTATTTACAGGCAAATCAAAAACTGGAGATGACAATACAATGCCTCACGTTTTAGGTAATTGTCCAGAAAAGAAGGAAAGAACCAAATGCAATGAACACATCGAAAGGCAAAAAGGTGCTAACTTTACTATTGGTAGTTTTTACACTAGAGCCTAAATAAGCTAAGAAATATTTCAAAAATGTTAAAATATTTAATTAACGTTTTACTTGTTAAAATTAATTAATTTTAATTTTAAGTTTCACACACAACAGTTTTTTTATACTTCAGGTTAACTTAAGGCTATTTTGCCTGCAACATAATTAAGATTGATTGACATGTTTTGCATTTCTCAGTGGTCAAGAAACCACAAGTCAGCTAAGTCAGTCATAAGGATGGTTTTCAAGTCACTTGAATTTTCCTTGAATCGATTCAAATTTCCGACTTTAATGAGATGCAAAGTAAAGTTACCTGAGATTTTACTTAGGCCTTCACATATGCATTTTTGGTTGAGTAAAACTTAGCAGCTCTTTAGTCTTACATGTACTTAACAGCCTAATGTAAAGACAACATTGTCTCTACTACAATACTACACAAGCAGCATCTAAATTAATACCTTGTTTTCAAACCAACTTCCTTATAACAAAGTCTTGACTGAGTCTAAATAACACATAAATCCTATGTAAGGAACATGTAAAATTGTAAACTTTTCTTGGCTATTGCTTTCAACTCTTATGATTGATCGAAATCTTTTAACACAAAAAACACCCTTTAAAAATGGAGTTTAAATACATTTTATTTTGTATACTGCCTTTTTGTAGGTTTACGCATTCTCTGTGTGAAAATGAAAACATTCCTATATGAGGGAAGCGTATTGCGCCATAACAAAAAAGAAATTGCTTCCCTTCTTAACTGAATCATTACTTAAGTATTGACCATTAAATTGCCCGGAGTGAGTTTCTGGTTTCAAGGGAGAGTTAATAGTTAATAATCGAAACTCAAGACATCAATGTTAAGTCAAGTATCTGATATGCTTGGATAAACTATATCTTTCCGCTTACGCAAATCCTACTAAAATGACCAAGGAAAGACACTGACACACTGGCAAATTGTTTTGATTTTCAGAATGATGATGTGAACTGCAGAAATAATTTAAATTAAGTTATGATCGCCAATTGTTGTTTTAATTTCATGGCAATGGAATGAACAAAAGATTTCCGTGACCAAACACAGTCTGTTAAGTGGATGTAAAGTATATACATGTATGTAAATCAACATTCCAGGAATTTGGCAAATTATAATTATGTCTTCCCTGAGTCTACATGTGCTGAAGAGTGTTACAAAACTCTCCGTTGTTCCAGTATATCAGAAACTATAAAACATAACTAGTAATAACCAAAGGTTACAGAGTGCGGGCGACAATGATGGAAGGTCAAAACGCTTTCACTCCAACATGGCGCTTTGCATAAATTTCACATGAAAGATGGTTAAAACATGCGTGATCAGATTACGAGGGATAGAAGGTCAAAACGCGGTGTGGTCAAATTGCATTCTCTGCATTCCATTCATTCTTAACGGAGAACTAAACGAAAGCTTGCTACATACATGCGACGCATGCGTAATAACTATCTGGAGATTAGAATTGCGGGCTTCTCTTGTCACCCGCCACCAAAAAGGAGATTTTACTCTAGCTGGAACTACCTTTACTTTCCCTGAGATCTTTTCACAAAGAAAGTCAAGGACTCATGATATTCGGCGCGGCAATGGGAAACACTTTACCGCAAAAATGCTATTGTGCTTGCTTCACTCGCTTTAGAAGAGAGGATGCACGAAAGTATTTGAATAAAGGAATTTTTGCAAGAGATGGTGCTGTTCCATGATGTTTCCATGGTCTGTAATTATTTATCAAGCAAAAGGTGAACATTCTTGAGAAAGGGAGCATCCACTGTCGACTTTAATATCTTTTAGATTCACGGATCAAAATATAGCAATAGTGACAAGTGCGAATGAAACACAACAATAACGATTGCCTGTTAATCCTACAAGCACAGCCTGTGGAACCATGTAAGAACCAGAAGAAAGTGACATGTTTTAAAAACAGTCCTTTGATCAAAGTGTACTGATAAAACTAACAGAGGAACCGTCGCGAACTAAGAAAGTAAGAAGAACGGAAAAGGTCCTGGCTGGGAAAGAGGGTGCAAGTATCAAGAATTGTATTTGCCCTTGCGAGTGATCTATTTTAGCAACTTGTCGAAGGGTTTCGAGATAAACTAACAGTGGTTTTCCAAAAATTGCTACTTTTATGGCACTGCTCAAACTTCTTGAGGACAGGATCATCAAAATAATAATAATAATAATAATAATAATATTTTTATAGCACAAATTAACATACAAGAGGATGTGATCAAATGTGTTTTACAAATTAAAATTGAATACAAGATTACTATGTTACATATTTACAATTTTGACTTTACAATAAAATGCAAAGATGTATACTATATGAAACACTAAAAAGAAATTATAAATAATATTAAACGCTTCTCTAAAATAGTGAGTTTTAAGCAATGCCTTAAAGGTTATTAAGACTGTGAGACATTTGGCCTAGTTGTAAACATTTCATTTCGTGTGCCTGATCAATGAGAGCTCCAAAGGATTGCTAAGACGCGATGGTGGATTCACTCGTTCTCGAGAATGTTTACCTTTCCTTGGTAAGAGAACGGACAAAGCGAAATTGAAACAGAACCACTTTTCAGAAATTCTTCCATTCAAATAGTTTCCCGAGTCTTCTCTTCTGAAGTGTAGCAGGCACACTTCCATTCGTTTAACTCCATGATAGTAAAGTGCTTCCATTCAGTGCACCGAAACGCTTGAATGCATTTCTTTCTTTGTAAAGAACCTTGGCAGAACCTTGGCAAAGGGAAGATAATCAACTTTCGTTTCTGCTGGAGTTAAATCTCCTCTTTGGTGGCTCTTAAGCACGTAACAACTCAAAGGAAACCATATCAATCGACTCAATTGCTAAGACGTGAGTCAAAACAAAACTCTTGAGGCCTCACTAGCCTCACTTTCGCACAGCTAGAAGCGGGATGGCCGAGAGGTCTGCCATATTTGCATTCGGTGTCAATATTACTACTGCTAAGAACTTTTAAAATCATTTCATGGAATTGCTCACTGTTTTGAAGACATGTACACTAATTATCTACAATAAATTCTTGTTTGCAGTGGAGGGGTAACTACCTTTGAGCCTGTGGTGTACTACGAGGAAGAGGAAAATCAGGAGGTAAACACTGAAACGGTAAGGCTACACTGTAGTCATGTTGACTGAAAACCATATTAGGCTGATTTAGCAACAGAAGAGGAGCGACAGTTGACGACACAAAAGTGTGCGGAAAGGACTAAACACTACTTCCGGTGCCCAATTTGCACTCTGCCATTGGTCAGACCAGTTGTTTGATTTGCGTGCGTTGTCGTCATCTGGCATTCTCATTCTGTTGCTAAATCAGCCTATTACTGAGAGAAATACATGTACAGGTACTAGCATGTACTTGTCTTGTGTCCTTACGAGCCAATGTCAGAAAATATCAAGAATCTCTTAATCAGTTCTAAAAATTCAAATTTTGGCTAATACGACCCAAACAACGTACCCTTTAGGTGAACTATTTCAAGAAATGATTATAAGAAATCCCCAAGCACTTTACATTTTGAGAAATTTGGAAAAGTTCAAAAATTTGATAAAAATACATTTTTCATTTGTGAAATTGCTGCAAATTTCAACAACTTTCAAGGAAGCAGTACAAGCGCGCAAAAGCTCCTATTGACTTGACATTGCACATGCATTTACCAGTTACTCAAAGCTTTAAGACTGCATAAAAATGTCTCGCAAAATAACTTTTGTAACAAAGTTTTGGGCTTTCATTGCTTGCACCTCGATGGTGTGCTGTTTTGGCGGTCGAAATAGCACCCAACTTTAACCACAAAAAGTCGATTCTGGTATGTCTCAAATTTAAAATATGATTATACTACATAAAAGGGCTGTGATTCTTTTAACTACATCTGAAGTTTCAGCTCTGAGAATTTAAACGCTTGCGAAAAATGAAATTTTAAATATAGCCCCTGGGGCCACCGTAAGCGACAAGAACGTGAAATGTAAACAAAGTGAAAACGGTGTACACAAGGAGAAAATCAAACCAAAGTCATTTCCAGCCAACCAAAGCGTTAAGAAATGATGGAAATTTCGGCATCTGAATAGGTAATGCTACCTGAAAAGCTAAAAAAGCGAAATTGTCCGTCAAAAAAATATACCGGTAACTGAAAAGAAAAAAAATCCTGAAAAGCGAGCAACTGAGGATCGCGTCGGGTGATCATTTTTAAATTCTGGACTCGGAAGTGAAAATGCTTCCGGCTGGTCAAGTCCAAAAGGCTTCAAGAGCTGTTTTCGAAATGCCCCAATAAACTACTGACAAACTAGGTCAGATGATAGATTTACTTTAGTAAAAATGAACATAACAAGAAGTCGGAATCTTGATTACAAATGACACTTCTACAAAATGAGTTTAAAACGCAAGTCCTGGATTTTTACAAAGCTACCTTTCAGTGTCCATTTTTTTCTCTGCATCTCACCTTCATAACATGACTTAAAAACTAGCAAATAACTGAAATTTCAACATTCCACTGATTTGTAAAACGGTTGCGGCCTAAAGTTGGTTCCTAAAAGAGACGTGTAACTTGGTGTCATTTATGTGCATGGTAATTTGAATAAATTATCCTCGAGCCCCTTCACACAATCTTCCACAGGGTACACGTGACACATGCTATCACCTTTAGCTCTGAAGGCATCTGGACAAAACGTTGTGTAGTTTTTCGACCCTTGTTGATGGCAATTTTTGCATTCGGTGTTAACCGAATGAATGATCAACAAGCTTAAAACTTGTGGATATGTGCAGTACATACTAAAAAAATTACATGTAAAATGCCAAGTGCAACTTTCGCTTGGCATCGAAAACTCAAATTTTTAAATACCCGATGCAAATCTACATGTATTTCGATCACATATTTCACAAATTGAGGAAACAGTCACATTTCACAGAATCAAGACCAAGCTAGCATAACAATAATGCGGAAGAACACATCACTTACAAAGTTGTCTTGAGTTTGAGTTTAATTTTAAGTGCTAAGAACTTCACAACATGACAATCAGCATTAAAGTCAAACCTCTGATTGGCATATACTCTTGTAAACCAAATTTTCCTGACCAAATTTGCATTGACGACAATGTCATGGGTAGCGAGACTTAAGGAATGAAAAAGAGTGTTGGAACTTTTTTTAAAAAAATCCTCACAGATCCTTGCATTACCGCAAGGCATGTGCTCAAAAATAAAATTCTCCGGGATATTGAATTTCAATTGCCTTTGATAGATGAAAGATGAGTCGAGAATCAAGGGTCTGAATCATAACTTTTGCACTTTTAAGTAACATTTTCTTTCATAATGCAATCAACATCATAAATGAAAATTAAATACATCGCAGCAAGCATGTATCATGTTGTCCACCTAATTCATGTCTGCTGAAACGAAAAAGGTCTGTTGAACTTTGTAAGAGAGAGAATAAAGCTTGTTTACAGGATTGACTTACCGGTACAGCTTTCAAAAAAATAAACTACCTTTCAAACTTCTAAAACCACAATTTATAGGCTGCATACCTATACTTTCTAGGTAGTTTAAGTCCATATCCAAATATCAATTATTAATGTTTCATTTGAATACCACTGTACCTTAAAGCTGGTGAAACAGAACTCATAAATTATGAAATAAGTATACTGTTTTGCGATAGCCAAATTTGGTCAGAAATGTCTTGAAGCAGCACCCATAGTAAAATTTGAACTCTTAAACAGCTGATCACTGATCAATTTTGAATCATAAAGATATTTATTTATATGTTATGCTTCTAAACACCTTTAACAGTAATAAAAGACAAAACATTGAGAAGGACCGAGATGGCCATCTTCAAGTGCCCTTTTTTGACCTTAAGCAATGTCATGTTTTGATGCCAAAACCTCACTGGCAAAAGCAAATATCACATGAGGAGAAAGTGACTCCTTTCACTGTCATGGAGTCCACACACTAACAGTTATGGCAGAGACTGCTGGCTACAAAATATAACATTTATCCGCACCTGTGTGTGTGTGATTGTGCAAGTGAGGTCATACCCTTTTTCAAGCACCAGAAATCAAAAAAGTAAAAACCATTTGGATAACAATACTATTGCTTCTTCTGCTATGAAGGGGTTTGCTCTCCCCAACAAAGATATGGTAATTTGCTTTCTAGCACTCTTTTACAATGTATTTCATTTATGGAAAAATAAATTCAAATTGCTGCCAGCAGGGAAAACATTTTTGGAAACTGCAGGCTTTCTTCTCAGAAATCCTGAGATCTTTTTGGTTTATTCTGTCAGTTTGAGGTTCATTTTGCAAAGCGCACTTGCATGTGAAAAGTTGGCTACTTTCAGAATCACACTTCAAAACCTACATTATGTTTGACTCTCACAACATCAGGTTATAAAATTATTTTTCATCTAAATGGACAACACTGATTTACATGAATCAGACACATGGCCATGATAAAGCACTAATATATATACTGTTGTTTAACGCAGGGTTTCTGACAGTGTGCAGTGGTACAGGACTGCACAATTTGATCAAATCCACACAATACCGTACAATTCCTGCATAATAGTGGAAAATGAGCTTTAGAGTTTCTAGAAATAAACATTTTACTCTTCATAACCACTTAAGGCTGGTTTTCACTAGCGACGGAGTTGGAGTCGGAGTCGTGAGCGGAGTCGTAAGAGTGCTTATGACCTAGTGAAAATCAAAAATTGGAGTCGTAAGCGGAGTCATAGGCGCGACGGAATCGGAGTCAGAAGAATCAGAACGTTTCCATTTTCTTCCGACTCCACTTACGACTTTGTGACGACTTACGACTTTTATGACCTAGTGAAAACTAGATTGTCGGAGTCGGAAGCAGAAGTGGAAGGATAAGCCAATCAGAATGCAAGTTCCCACGCTTTGTGATTGGTTTGGTTCTTCTGCTTTTGCTTCTGACTCAGACAATCTGGTTTTCACTAGATCATAAGCAACGTAAGCGACGGAGTCGTAAGCGGAATCGGAACGCTGTTTTCACCGGATCATAAGCTCGATGCTTCTGATTACGACTCCAACTCCGACTCCGTCACTAGTGAAAACCAGCCTTTAAGAAGATTTGTGGCACTTTTCAAGCCTTTTCCTTTCTGAAAACACCTTTGTTTTTGCTTTTATCAATCCCCTTTGAAGAATATTTGCAAGGCATTCTTTTTTTTACTGCTAAATGTTATGTGACTGCAAAGTAACCAATGAGCGCCCACAATTTTGGAGAAAAATTCCAGCTGTATAACATTGTAACAATGTTTCTTAATTCATGTGTAGGGTGGTGATCCTTTGGAATGAGCACTGAGGCATGTTGATGATGAAGTGATACATGTAGGTGTACACAGACAAAGAAACTAATAGACTAAAAGCCATAGAAGTATGACTTTAAAAAGATAAACAACAACAACAAATTTCATATATATTATATATGAAATTTGTTGTTGTTGAAAAAATTGTTTTGAGATTACAAGGTTATTCTGTATTTTAAAAATATAATTATAATAACTAAATTCTATTACATGTAATACATTTACAAGCACATTTACACTTTTTTAAGGGCAAAAATATTTGCTGTACATATACATTAATTATTAAAGTTTATACAAGTAGCAAAACTATTTCGTTAAAAAAAACAAACTGATTGTAAATATTGTACAAGTCATTTCAGTAAAACTAAAATAGAGAAATAAAGTAACTACACAAACCTGTTATCAAATGCTGTGTCATCTGCAGCATAAAAATTTCATTTTATAACCTTGGAACTCGTGTGCCTGATTAATTCACAAGAGTAGATATACATGTATCCACCATCGGTTGTACTGGGAAGGTCTAAAATTAAAAATAAACCATTCTGAAACCAAAGCAAAAAAAGCAAAAAAAAAAATCACATTATAACCACAACCTTTACACTTTTTACTAACAAGATGCCTGAAAAATACCCTGTATGATGGTACCCATACAACCGTATGGTACATATACACGATAATACTGAATGTAGTTGCAGCACTGCTTTACAACATACATAAGGTACCAGTATAGATATCACGAAAACAGATTACATGTATGAGAAGTGTCATTTCAGATGTGCCTTATCACTGTAGTACTACAACACAGAGAAGACAAGAACTTTAATTTTATACCACTCAGAGAACGAAAAAGAGGGAAAGAAAAAAGAGGAAAAGAGAAGTATAAAACCACCTAGAATATAGAGCTCTTCAAAGCTAATCTAGTTAGGAGGTATCACATCTATGAACACTGTATCTCTATATACACTGCATGTTTACACATTATGCTTCATGCATACAGTATCTTTACACTAAGGTAGTAAATCATTATTTATAGTCATTCTCTGTATTTAGCAGGGGGAGGGGAATTGCACTTGCAGTAGGTTCCTGTCTCAAAATTTTATAAACTAACCCTCCTGGGAGAGAGAAATCATTTATAGCAAATTATGAATTTCGTAGCAGGAGTTAAGCAGGCAACTGTGCTCTGAATACTAAAGGTAACTCTGTGCAACATGTTACTGCAGCTTCAAAAATGTGAAAAACCTGTGGCATGAAATAGTCACACAGAATGGTTATTGGAGTAACTTGGCGACTTGCTCAGTTCTACCTTTGACCTAAGCTGATACAGCATGCGGTCCTTCATTTGGCATTGACAATAAAGATAATATATATGTGTGTACGCCTGTAACAGCTCTGTAAATAACGACGGTTGTTTTTATACTAGAGGATGACAGTTACAACGTCTGGATAAATTAACTAATATTGCACATAACACCCTAGGGGCCCCAGTCATTCAAAAGGGGGACAGTCCTATTTCCAGAGAGACATGCATTAGGAATAGGAAATATGTTACCTAGCAGGACAGAGATTTAACTAGCAGAAAGCACAGTCCACATTTTTACCATAAGACTTTTTAAGTGTGCGTCCCATTTCAATACCAAAGGGTATAAATGTCTAAGGTGATTAAAACCTCTTTTAGGTGCAGTTCAGATCAGGCACCTATTAAAACGTCAGGACCGCGTTGTTCTAACGTTGGATAGCGCTATCCACCGGATAAATTACTATCCAGTGGATAGTGAAATTTCCGTAATACTATAGCGTTATCCAACGTTTGAACAACCTGGGTCAGACGTCTAATTGATCTGAAGTTTGATGCATTCTTATTTCTCGTAATTAGACATCCTCTAGTATAGGAAACGTCTAGCCCCCAAAAAACTTTGCCAGAACACAAGTCAAAAGCAAATACTTTCTGATAGTGCAGCTGAATTTGTCATGCAAAAATAGACTGAAATCAAAGACCTTCACCTCATTCTTAGAATGCCTTCCAAGTCGATTTCAAGGAAAATACCTGAAGAACAAAGAAATCCATGCAAATATCTTATCATGTTGAGAAAAAACCGTAATTCAACGTTTGCGTTTTTTGTCGTGGTTCTTGCATAGTAGTAGCCGCGCGAGTAATAAAATCCGAGACTTGACGGGACTCCGAGACCGACACGGAGACCCTTGTTTGAAAATCTTGTGGTGAAATGTGTGGTGAAATGTTTGACGCTCCGTGGAAGAAAAGAAATTACAAAGAAACGACACTTACTCATCATAACTTCTTCCAATTTTTCTATCGCTACCAGTTATATTTTACGGCACCCCAAGCAAGTTAACTATCATTCTAAGCCCCTCAAGCTTTCAAGTTAGAAAGAAGGTGAACATTCGAGCATGCAAGCTTTTACAAAAACGTTGTAGATGTATCGATCCGGAGTCAATGGTTTTACTGACTATTTGTATACTCTCTAATGCCAACCAACCATCAACTACATCATCTTGCTTACTCTCAGCTCATTCATTGCATGTTAGAAAATCTTAAACTTATACTTAACTTATGTACCTCGCTTGCTATATCTAACACTTCCTACATCTTTCTCGTTCTTCAAACAACACTCGTCATGACCGAACCACTGCATGTAGCCCTTCATTCTGTAGTTACTCCAACTGACGTTCTTTAGGGAAACGATTACTAACCTTACAAGAGAAAGTAGCACAAAGAAGATACAAAGTCCTGACCAGTGCTGTGCCGAGACTGGTCTGCAGAAAAGCTTACATGCCGTAGGTGACGCGTGGTCATGTAGCAGCGGCTTGTAGCAGCTCCGCGGAAGAGAAGTCCCAAACAATACTAAAACAATGGGAAGAATGACATGTCATTAATTCCTGCGACCAATTAGGAGAGACCTTACGAGCGGCTCCTACTCAAGTCTGGGGTAGGCCATTCATCGCAAGTCTTACTCTTTGAAGGGCTTGCGGTCCAAAAAGACACCCTGTTCAAGACGCACAAGACCTTGAAAACCATACCCTGTTCAGCGGCACATACCCGTACAGGCCAAATAAAGGGAGTGCCCTCCCGGGGTAACGAGTAACCGTGGCAAAAAAAAAAAAAACAGTAAAACGACAAGCAGACACCAAAACACAGTGGAATACATCGCAGGTAAGCCTATTTTATTCATTTCATTTCATTCATTCAGTGTCACCTCATCATCATCATCAAGTTCCATCTACTAGTAGAGGTCGGCTATCATGAATCTCCAGCTTTTCCGATATTCCGCTATTCTTACACATTCATTATAGGTGTGTCCTAACCATTCTTTGATGTTTTTTCATCCAGGTAACTCTTGGTCTTCCCGGTCCTCTCTTCCCTTCAATTTTGCCTTCCAGTAATTTTTTTGGATCGACCTCGCTCTAACTACGTGTCCAAAATACTGACATTTTCTTTTCTTTATTGTTGGTAATAATAAACTTGTTGTATTTGCCATATTTAAAACTTCTTCATTGGTAATTTTATCACACTAGCCCAAGCTCGAAATTTAAGCATCGGCCCACATCTCAAAAGCCTCTAATTTAGTTTCTACGCGTCACCTTTGGTATGTAAATTACCGTAAATATATAGATTTAGCTAGGGCTAAAAGCAAAGCTCTCTTTAATATTTATAGTTTCCTCAAAGAAAATGTAAAATCGAGTAATACTATAGACAAGGTGAAAAAAACGAGAACGGTAAAAAACAACAACAACAGATCTAATTAGCAAAAAACAAACTTTGCACGTGCAACACACTTTTTTCTCTAATTAGCAAAAAAAAAACAACAACTTTGCACGTGCAGCGCACTTTTTTCTCTAATTAGCCAAAAAACAACTTTGCACGTGCAGCACAGTTTTTTGCATTTCCTTGCGTTGTTTAGGCTTGATTTCCGCCGTCTCCCGGGTCCGGTCTTTGTCGAGCCTAGCCGTTTTTTTGCACGACTGAAACGTGAAACTTCTTTTTATTCCGAATTCCTATTTACACGTTTTATGGACGAAATTTTTGTGTTCCTCTTCACTCTGTTTTTTCACTGCCGCTCATTTTCACTTTGTTATTCGCTAGCCTTTCTCATTTTCTAACCACCGCTATATAATTTTCATGTTTTTTTTCCAACGAAATTGGTGTCCGTGTTTATTTATTTATCGTTCAAGCTGTTCTAAGTTGATGTAGACATTACAATTTAGTCGAAAGAATGACACGTTTTTTTTGTTTGTTTGTTTTTTTTTCTCTCCAAAAGTCCGGGCGGCCATGTGATTTACCGCCGAAACGAACGAGTTGCTGGAAATGCAACGACAGGCCGTCAGGCTGACTTCTGACTCCCTTTCCCCTCCCCCAGCGTCTGTACGGACGGGAGGTCGTACGCTGACGTCATAACCAAATTTTCTCGGATAGATAGATTACCAAATTTTCTTAGCTATGGGGCTCCGCTATGATTCGATTTAGCGCCCAGGGCGCTTATTTACTTTTGGTACCTCAAGGGAGGGCGCTCATTTAGGACAGGGTGCTTATTTCCTTTTTCAGAAACAACCCAATGCTCAAAACAAAACTTTAAGACGGAATCCGTTTACCCGTGACCTTTTATACATTGCCTCTATTTTATTTACGCGCGTAAAGTTTACACGCGACTGTTTTGCACTCTACAAAGGTTCTGTCTAATAATAAATCCACCTGGCTGAGTCACCAACTAAAACCGTCAGTACAAAGTGAAGTCACGGATTACACAGGTCACAAAGACTGTAGCTAGTGTTTTAATCAAGGACAAAAGGTAATTACAGACGAACCACGGTGCGGAGGACACCTCTCTGTTATGGACAGTATCCAATGTGGTGACAAAATTCTCATATATTTTCCTTTAAAAAATACCTCTATAATACGGACTCTCTCTAATACTGCCAACGCACACTAAATCGCGGCCTCAGAGAATAAATTCATATAAACTTAACCTCTTTATTACGGACACTGCGGTGATCAGGTGAATCCCGAATCCTGCTCAGTTTAATCTGCACAGGGTAAATCCCGTCTAATCTGGCTGGTGAGCTATGCAAGGTTATATAAAGCCCAGTCACTGTATACCAAACAACGATTAGCGAAAGGTGTAAAGAGGAACATAACTTACTTTTTGAAGGCTTCAATATCTGCAGGTAGCATATAGATCTTTTCTATTATATTTTGTACTGTGGTTACCGTTTACTGCTCTTGCAAAATAGCGAAAGACGCTTTCAGAATTGTGCCTTACGTTACAACTTTTTACATGCAGCATTGCGCTGTTGCTCGTTTCGTTTTTAAAACAGTAACTTGTCTGTAGCTGAGATGTACAATGTTGTATGCTACTGAAAACAGTGCCTTTGTACTGTGAATCAATTACTTTAAATGCAGTTTAAAGACGAGTGTGAGCCTGGTTTTAGCTACGGAACACTTAAAACTGTAAGTGGAATCATGAAAGTGACGTCAGCGTAATGTCCTCTAGCCTTTTATACGGACACCTCTCTAATACGGACACTTCGCTCTGTCCCTTCGCTGTCCGTATTGGAGAGGCTCGACTGTAGTTAGACCGACTGTTGGATACTATGATAAAAGAGTGTCCGGTTTCTTAAGGATGAACTTGGTACGGTTGTAGTTAAAATCGTGAAAATGTCTGCTATCGTCTTTACATCGATAAAACATGTGTCCGTGCAAGAGAGAGAATAATGTAATGTGTACGGACACCCTGCTCACGGGCTCTAAGGTACAATATTTATTCGATTAAACGCCGCGGCGTTTATTAAATTTTCAGCGTTTCCGATGCGGCGTCAGGAGGCGGTGTATATTCCTGAAGGGCGGCGTTTGTTTGGAAATCACTTTTCTTAAGGCAGTGACAACAGTTACCGTAAATCGTTTTTAACGGAGCTCCACGGGCGCGCTTCGGGGCGCGTGTGGAGCCCTATAGCTAAGTAAACCTACCCATCCCAGAAAATTTGGTAATCACGTGACCGTACACAGAGCGACCGTCCGTCCTCGCCACAGGTATACCAATGTAAAATAACTCGATCAACAGGTATGGCAACCCAAATGCAACTCGAGGTTATCTTGGCGGGAAATCGCATAGCCACCCCGCGTCTTGTTAAGCAGAGACAACTAAAGAGTCAATAAAGACGAAATTTTTTCTGTGTCCGTGTTGTCTAAAGTATTAAGCTTAGATTAATTGTCATGTCCACAAATTTGGAATATAGAGAAGAGAGAGAACAGACAATTCCTATTTGAGTGTGAGCAGAACCCCAATCCGGCATGGTTTTCATGCTGGCGCAAAAGCTATCCGGCATAGTGTGAACTTAGCCTTAATCTAGAACTGGTGTGGAAATGGAAAGTAAAAAAATCTGTTAAAAGCTTTGCGACTTTTAAAAATGATACCATTACATCGTCATCGCTGGAATAATTAATTATTTAGGTTTTACATGTATGTTTTTACTCTAACCGATGTCAGTAATCAGGTAATACCTTCTTTGCATTAGATAATACGTTTTTTGTTTTACTTTTTCCATGTATTCAGCAATTTAGCAAGGCGTTTGTTTAATCAGGTTAACTTTTCAACCCGCTCAGTTATAGGGGTTCCAAGTGAAATTTCAAGCATATAAGGACGTGAACAAGAACGAGAAGTCCGAAGACTACAGCAAAGCTGATTTAAAACAACGTGTATTGTTTTTTATAACAATATTTCGGCTGGCCATACCAGCCTTCTTCAGGTTTACAGATGTTACTGTAACATCTGTTACTGTAACATCTCTAAACCTGAAGAAGGCTGAAGAAGGCTTCAGGTTTACAGATGTTACTGTAACATGTGAAAACATGTGAAAACACTCTATATAATATTGTAATTCCTATCATAAATTCAGTAACATCTGTAAAACTGAAGAAGGCTGACACATGGAATGGCCAGCCGAAATATTGGTTTAAAAAAGCAGTACATGTTGTAACATCAGCTTTTCAATAGTCTTTGGACTTCTCGTTTTTTGCTTCGCGGGGTATTTTGTAGACTGATTCTCAGACGTCCGAGGTCGTCCGCGGCCCCTTCGAGGGGAGAGAAGCGAAGGGGCCGCGAGCGACCCCGGACGCCTAAGAATCAGGCTAGGTATTTTTAATCATTTCTACAAGTTTATCCAGTATTTGTTGTAAACTTTCTTCCGTTAACATTACGGCATTCTAGGCTAATAAATATGCATTCTCTATTGAGAGCCTAGGGATGAGGTGCTACAACACGACATCGACTGCTTTCGATTCGGCCGTAGTCCAAGTAAACAAAAGCAATGACTATAACGTAAATTTTCTCTATTGCAATTGCCAATAAAGAGCTTTAGGCAACAAGACAGCATACATTTTGTCCTTTTTCCTAAACAGGGTCAGGGTTTCAAACCCTCAGCGGCTGACCTATGCCAAATATTAGTCAAGTACCCTCCCCCGGGGGGCCGACCCTGAAGTATCTCGAAGCAATCGCCGCATGCGAGAAGAAAGCTCTGGTAGCCTAACCTGAGATCAGGCTCTATTTTCCTTCCGCTTTGAGAACTGCTAAAATGGTGCCTGATCTCAGGTTACTGGTAGCCGGGGTAGGGATACCCATATCACTAGCGATTTGGAGACGGGAACAGGATAACCTATAACACGGGGGATACCTTGTCTGCACAGGCCACCCATATAACGGTTCTGTGAGTTTCGGTGTACGGTGGGGGATTGGAAACTAACAAAGATGGCGCCGCGTGTAAACTACACTTAAGCTTTTCGAGGTTTGTGATGATTATTTAGATGGATTTTCTAGAAGTAATCAAAAGGAATGCCGAAAATAGTGTTCTAGTGTGTTTAAAAGTTCTCGATGTGCATTTTCCAGCAGTCCTCACGTTGGAAAAGTGTCTAGGAATGACCACGTTGGACCACGTGATAACTGTACCATCATTTTTGAAGGTAAATCTGAGCTTAATTTTATATTTCTTAACCTAAATAATCGTTAAAAGATTCTTAAGTACATTTTGACTGGTAAAATTTTCGTTCAAGTTCAAACATTTATGATTTTATTCATTCTCCGACTCACGCTTCATGTATGTTGTGGTTCAACTTATCTCCGGTTCAACTTTTAATATGTTCGTTTGTTTTTGCCAAAACAGGAAAATTAAGTAGTAACCTGGGACAAAACTGAACTACAACTTATGTTCATGTTTCATTTTTTTTTGGTTTATGAGGAATACATCCAGGGGCAGATGGAAAGGCAGGGGGGTGGGGGGTGGTGGGTGTTGGGAAGTGATGGTAGTTTGCAGGATGCAGGATACTTATTGTAGGTGGAAGTGTGCTGCCGAGCATTCAAACCTTGACTCTGGTTAAGACAATAATCATTCATTTTGCTACCTGTTTAACAACAACAGACCTTATTTTAGGAACCCGATTCATTTGTTTTACACAGAATTAAGTATAATTAAACTAACATAGCATCATGGAATTGGATTGTTAAGCACAAAAGTAGACCTTTTTTACCAACCGTCACAATCTTTAAAATGCTTCTGGTCCTAAAAGACCTTGTTCAGTAGCACATAGCCATTTAGGCTGTATTCCCTTGGGAATACATGTTCTAGTATTGGCAGGCCAGAGCTAAGTGAAGCAAAATATGTGCATAACACTTGTCTAAAAATAATTATGTATACACGCGTCTGGCTGTATGCCTACATTGGTCTGATGTGACGCATACCTTGATACACATACGGTCTGCTCTAAAATGTGCCAGTAAACCTTAAGACTCATAGGTACAATGTATATGTTAAGTATAAATAACAATATTATTATTGGACGAGGTTGAGTATGATCTGAAAAATAATATTACCGAGATCGAGGAAGGTGTTAAGTGGCTTCGGTAGATAACACCCTCCTCCAATAAATGTTTTATTATCATTCAAAATGTTTCCTAGTTTAAAAACAAGCATGCCTACCACAATCGATGTCTTAAAAGTTCCCGTCTTCATTTGTGTGTTTCGCGGCAACTTCAGTAGAAAAGGGATGCTTAGTCCTGTAGTCTTGCTGTCCTTGCTAAGATTTTAGGCAGTAGTTTGGTTAATTCTTCTTCGTGAAACGTGTGAAATGTTCTGCCATTATGTATTGCTCTACCAGAACAACGCAATCTTGTGACTCCCAGGCTTTTCAGTTTTTAGACCATTTTTCTGGCAATTATGTTGTACTATTAACGTCATTTTCTACATACAGTGGAACCCCGTTAATATGGTCACGAAGGGGTCAAAAAAATTTGGCTGTATTAACAGGGTGGCCTTATTATCGGGGCAGGCTCAAATTTCATGACTTGAGAGCCATAATGACAAATACACCATACAGCAAATTCGAATTTCTTGAACAACTGTTCTCATTAATAAACAACCGGAATGTAGATATCTCGTACAGTAATAGAAAAAAACTACTTAAAATTTCCCTTCAGTACATAAAACACTTTTTAAATTCAGCTATAAAATCGCAACAAGTGCATTTTATGTGTACTGTAGTCTAAAAGGAGTACAAGAACAGGCTCAGAGTACTAGGTCAGTAAAACTGACATATCACAGGCATTTTAATTTTCTAAATTTCGAACAACTGGCCATATCAACAGGGTGAAATTATAAGAGATTTTACTGTTTGGGATTTAAAAATGTGGCCGTTGGCCGTATTAACGGGTGATTGCATTAATGGATTTTTTTATGAGGAAATGTGTGGCCGTTTTGCCTGGCCAAAAAAATAGTGGCCTTAATAACAAGGTGATTGTATCACTGAGGTGGCCGTAAGGAAGGGTTCCACTGTATTGTAAACCTCTTCCAAATTTTGTCAACGTGGTTTAATATGAAGAATTAGCCGTGGGATTTGAGCCAATCAAAGGCGGGGAAATATCTGGCACAATGAAAGACAAAACTAACACTAACTATACACTAATAGTTACTATGGCGTTTCGTTGTGGACAAAATTATACCGTGTTGAAAACGTAATACATAAGTTGAAACTTGTAAACTACATCAAATGCTGTAAAAAAATATGACTCGAGATTTGCAAAATAATTATATGTTCACGAACGAAAAAAATATTATGCAAATGCCATGACTACAAACACAAGTCAAAATTGTGAAATTTGAGTCGAAAAAAAATGCAAGTCGAGTGGAGAAAAAGAGAATGCTGATCAGTTGTGTTGTCAGTCAATGTCTTCACTTAACTGAGATGAGACTTTGATACTAAGTAGCAGTTCATTGGCTACCAAATACTGCAGATTTTTTTTCTCCCTTGCTAGACTTATCGAGGACTCGGAGAGGCAGCTTATTTCAGCATCATATGACAGTTTACAATAGTATTCCTATTTTGGTGCCTTGACGAAATGAAAGGACACTCCTAGTTGCAACTCTGTCGTCAAGGTTACGGTCATTTAGAAATAGTGAAGTTCACCCTTTCTACGTTAAATCTGACCGGAACCCAGCGGTTCAACCATCAGTAGCCCTCAAGAGAGGTTAAATCACAACTCACAGAGTTACTAATAACAAAGCCAAAACATAACCTGTCATGCAAGGACTGACAAGCATTAAAAAAATGACAACAACACACTGGCATCGACATCAAGCGGACAAGGGAATCACTACAGTAGACATGAACAAAACTGACAAAATAAGACACAGTCAAATACAAATCGACAACGAACATAACTACAGACCTCTCATTGAACCAATGTTTGGAAGAAATGCACAGCAAGGTCGTGTGCCTAATTAATTACGGATCTACACTGTCAACGCCCAATCCACCTAGAATACCAGAGTTCTACATCCTAAAAAAATTCACAAACCAACCATAACAGTGAGACCAATAATCTTTGGGTACGATGGTCCAACAGAAAGGGGGTAATAATATTTTATTATAACAGGCCACACATCTGTACCAGAGTGAAATACCGGAGTGAAACCGTGTGTTAACAAAAGAGGAAATTCCCTTGATTCCCTTGTCTGCTTGATGTTGATGTGGGTGTTTTGCTGTACAGTAGAACCATGATAACTCGAACTCTGACGGGAAACGAAAAACAGTTTGAGTTAGTGGGGGTTCGAGTTATTGGGGTTGACTGAATATTTAATTTACCACATGAATAATTGATAGTACTGATTTCTCAGCACTTCAGTGTATACTGACAGTGCAATTTTTTACCAATTTCATCAGAATCTGTAACATGATAATGCCTCTTTATGAAAAAAACGTGATCTGTTTGTTGTACCAATTAAGATTAAATGGCTGTAGTGTTGGTTTTAGTGTTTTTTACTGATTATACAACAAGAGGAACTATAGCCTGCGATCATGCCCTCTACCTTTATCTCTGTAATCTGTTTTTGGGATGAGGGCATGATACAGTCCTTTCACAGATCACATGCAAAAAAGCCATAATCTCAGGGTCCGAAATTGCGCCTTCCTGGTCGCCAATGCGACCAAAAATTCAGTTCTGGCGACCAGAATTTCATAGCTGGTTGCCAGCTGGCGACTTGTAAAGCTGGTTGTTATTGTAGACTTTCATGTTCGGAGAAAATGATTAAGAATTGAAACCTCGAAGCTCTTTCCCAACAGGTGTCTTACTTTTTGTCCTGCTGATATTTTTTTAATTTAAAAGTGAAACGAATCTTCCTGTAAATATACCTCCACAACAGCTACGATCAATATGAGTTGAATGTTTCCAAGCCACCAAGGGGAATTTTTGGCGAAAATAATTTGCCCTCTGGCGACCAAAAATTTATACTTGCTCACCAGTTGGCGCCCATATTAAAAAGTTAATTTCGGACCCTGAGATTGGACTTCTTTCTGGTTGGATAGGAAACAACACGGATGATTTGCGCTGTTCCGGTTAGCCAAAATGTCGCTATTCATCATTTGTTGTTGATTTCAGTCTACAATTTTGCTTGCAGAAGGAGCAGTGAATGTACACGCGAGTTTGTTATGAAATTTCTGCTGGCTCAGTTTTCGTAAATTTGAAGAATGTTCTATGTTCTAAATAGAAATTTGATCCATTGAAATATTTTCCATCTCATCGTGTACTAAGTTGCAGTCAATAAAAATTCACGGATCATTTGAATGCAATTTGATACCACGTACAAGTTACAGAAGCGACAAATGAATTCACTTTTCAAATAATCAATTCATGAATAGAATCTTGACCTGTTTTGGCTGTGATTTCCCTTCAGAAACTTGCAAATTATTCTGAGCAATCTTCGCTTTCACAACACTTTTTAGTTCATGAAATATGGTGCACCAGTCTAAAAATTTATTTTCACTGCTTTCGGCACATAACAAAATCAATGAACTTTTACCAGTAAATTCTTTATTATTTGTAGCTTTTAAGTAAAAGTACGGCAGCTCCAGCTAGCAGTATTTCATCACCAAAAAAAAAAAAAAAAATCGTTAAAAATAATTTTTTTAGGAAGCGCCATCTAAATATAGATATCCTCAAAAAATTTCTTTTACTTAAAATTAATTTCAAAAGAGACATTATTCACACCAAAATGTGATTCCCATCTGGTAAACGCTTATTGGCTAATAACATGACAGGTCAAGCAGATGATACATTATGTAAATTAGGGGGCAGTTGACAGCTTGATAATTAAATGTATCAGGTGTTATTTTTCCTCTCTCGAGCCAAAGAAGCAAAGAAGTAAAAAAAAGTAATGCTTGATCTCAGGTTAGAGGAACTAATGAAATGACATCCAAGTGATGTTACAAGAACCAGAATTAGTGTTATTGGGGTAAATTTCAGGAAAATTTTGATCAAGGGAAAGGAAATTTAGTTTGCGTTGTTTGAGTTTGAGTTAACCAAGTAAAAATGACTGGGTGAAATCCAAGGGAAATAGGACTTAGTTTGAGTTAGTGGGGAGTTCAAGTTATCTGAATTTGACTTAAAAACATGTTAGGTTCATGTCTACTGTACATAGTAATTCCCTTGTCCACTTGATTTCGATACCAGTGTTTTGCTGTAATTCTTTTAATGCTTGTCGGTCCTTGCGTGACAGGTTATGTTTTGGCTTTGTTATTTGTATCTCTGCGAGTTGTGATTTAACCTCCCTCAAGGGCTACTGATGGTTGAACCATTGGGTTCTAGTCAGATTTAACGTGGAAAGGGTGACCTTCCTCATTTCTACACAACTGTACGTGTGAGTTTCACAAAATCTTGACAACAGAGTTGCAACTAGGAGTGTCCTTTCGTACTCATCAAGGTGCCAAAATAGGAATAGTTATTGTAAACTGTCATATGATGTTAACTAAGCTGCCTTTCTGAGTCCTCGATAAGTCTAGCAAGGGAGAAGAAAATAGCTGCATTTTTTGGTAGCTAACAAACAGCTTCTTTGGATCTATGAAGTGAAGACATTGATTGACAACACACCTGGTCAGTGTTGTCTCTTTCTCTACTCAAGTTTTTTTTTTTTCAGCTCGACTCGGCATTTTTTTTTTCGACTCAAATTTCAAGATTTTGACTTGTGTTTGTAGTCATGACATTAGCCTAGTATTTTTTTTGTTCATGAACATATATTTTGCAAATCTCGACTCATATTTTCTAAATTGTATTTGATGTATTTTACAAGTTTCAACTTATGTATTATGTTTTCAACATGTTTTTACCATCGGTATAATTTTGTCCACCACAGAATGCCATAATAGATGCTGTCTGGAATATTATTTTCTGCATAATTGATAATAGTTTACCATTAATCAGTGTAGTATGAGTGGGGGGCATTTGAATGGGAAAAGAAAAGAAGATATCAGGTGCAGAGGAATGTGCACAGGGGAGGAGAGAAGGGAGAGGAACACTTCCAGGGCTATCATTAAGAGGCAGGGCCGGGATTTTTCCCAGGCTACTTTCATAGGAAAACAGAAGAAAAATATAACCAAAAGAAATCCCTAGTTGTCTGATTCCCCGCCTACTTAATTTTACCTGGCAACTCAAAATCTTAGTGACATCCCTGTACTTCCCCAATACAAAGCAGGTTACTAATAATACTGCTAGCTGCTTTTCTTTAGCAAAAATGTAAAATAATAATAATAACTAGAAGTAATCAGGGAATAATTAAAGCGTGAGAACATTGGTCATAGGTTGATAACACATTCCATATTCGCTTCTTTGTAGATGAGTAACACACTTTCTGTATGCGTTAGAAGCAGTAAACAAGTTCTTGATCAATGTATTAGACCTATTCAAAAACATTGCATTTACTTCCAAAAAGGATTGAGTTTAAACTTACTTAGTGCAGACGAAGAATACAATTATAATTTGTGGTGTAAATACTAATTTTTAATAATTACTTGTAATATTTTAGTATGTAAAAAAATAGTTACTGTACAATGATAATAATATTATAGTAGTTTTGAATTTCTTCTTTTTTTTTTCGGCTCGGCCCCATAAGCTTTTCAGCTTTTATTACTACTGTGGATATATAAAGTTGATTGACTGACTGATAGAAAATGAGCAAAGCTGCTCATGGAAGAAAAAACATTAGTTAGCATTCTGATCCTTTTAGATGCTTGTGCACCTTGCCCGTGGAAGCTATGACGTATTTCCAGTAGTTGAAGCAACCAAAAATCAAGATTCTGTCTAGTAAATTCTTGTGCCCAGCTTTAGGTTGCATTCGACGTTAGGAGAATGCAAATTATAATTACATATGAAGAGTCTCCTTTTCCACTATAAAAAATGATGGAATGTGTCACTGAAGTAAGAGATTCTTGAACTAAACATCAAGTAGCTCATTTATGGTAGACATAATATGTGTAATTTGAAGTAATAAATTATCTAATTTGTATAAAAATCTGGTCTTATTTAACAGACTTTTACATGGCTTTGTCATTTTAATTCCTTCCACAGCTGTTGGATGTTACAGCAGACAGTTCTTTGTAACACCACAGGTCAATCAAAGAGAAGAGAAAAAGGCGAATATAACAAGTAAGTTATTCATTCCACCTTAGGGAAATTGTTGAAAGTATGCAGCTCCTATGTTGAGCTCTCTGCAAGCTGTGCATCCTTGCTGCAAATTTTTTATGATCTCTCTACCTTCCTGGGAATATGTCCACCTAGCTGTAGTCATTTGTTTGTGTAAAACCACCCACCTTCATTTTGATTGTCTGACTGCTTCATTTTCTGTCATATGGAGGGGGTTTAGTGTACATAAAAATATTATTGTTCCTTAGCATGTATTATATCCAGGCAAAATGTGGGCCTAGCTGACTGACTAAATGACTCTACTGTCTAGAAACTAACCAACTGACTGAATAATTCAAACAAGAATGCGCTTACAGCGGCATTCAGGTCTCGCCTGCTTGGAGATTAGATAGAAAAATGAGGAGGCGATTAATTCTACAAGAAACATGATAATAAATAATAATGAACTTTATTAAGGTGTTAGATCTGCTATAAACCCTTCCATTTGAAAAATTTATTTCTCAAATGATTAAGAATTTTTGCAAAATAAAAATTACACAGGCCTATCAAGCGAGAGCTGAGCTTTCAGAAAATTGATATGCGAGGTGTTATTTCCTATTTATATCACAGACTCAAAAATTCAATAATTCCGTATTTCTGGCTTTTTCTCGACAGCTAGGAATAACCAGAAAATCGGAACTGACTTATACTTAGTTTGATCATTTACCTTTAAATTCCCAGCAGTAGCCAGTAAATTTTTCCTGAGATAGAAGTGGAATTTTTTTGTAATGCCCTGTAACTTCAGGCTGCCGGAAAAATTCCAAAATATTTCGGGAATTGCCGGGAATTGAATACATTTTTCCTTTATATCATGTGAATAAACCTAGCAAGTTTCAGCATGGTATTATAAATCATCATCTGTTTATGTCGATTTGTTTCCAGTGCGGTCCAACACAGCTGCAAAATTGCCCTTAATTTGACCTTAATTTTCGTTGCACTGTGGTATATACTTCGTTGCCATCTTGAATTCTTATGAGTAAACCACTGGTCTTAATGTTTGTTGTGACACTGATCCTATTTTAGCACGGAAAGTGGCGAGAAAATACAAAAATCTTCCTTTGAACTCGTTGCGTGACGTCCTCTCAATATGGTGTTGTAAACAATGTTTTAACCTTAGCAACGTCATCGCCCTTACAAGGATTCATAGAAATGATTTAGAAATATCAAAACAATCGTACTTAATTTGTGGAAGCCTCAGAATGTAAGCGAACTTTGCTATAATTTGCCCTGGCTCACTTGAAACTCATAACGGGTTATCGCGTGTCGGGTTGTTAAAATTGCAACATTTCTGTGAAAAATGGAAAGTATCGCGCCGGATTTCAGCCCTGTGATTATAAATATTTCCAAAAATGTGCTCTTAGATACAAACTTTGGCCTTCGTTTCCTCGGCTTATATTTAAGGAAAATGCTTCATTTTTGGAATTTGAGTTCAGGTTAAGAGTACATTTCAAATAAGCGATTTTATAAGCATGATCATTTTTTGACTTTATAGCAGTCCTAATAGTCTCATGTCTTATAGCTCAAGCACAGTGCCTTACTAATTGGGGAGACTGATTTACTAGCTAAAGGTTTTTTACTTCCTACTTTATCGACATCAATACTTGTTATTTGTTTCTGAATTGATCTAGTACACGTGTTAGTGACGACCAAAAATACCTCTCCGGTAGCAGGCTATGCGCGTGTATAAATACACGAAAATTCAAGGGCCTCGATTCCAGAGAAATTATGTCATTACCAGGTATCGAAAAAGTGATTTACATGGCACATCATTTCAATCCTCACCGAAAATAAATCGCATGCTCATCACGACTTATTTGCTTACATTGAAAGTTTACAACACCCGATCATCGCAATTTTGCTAATTAAGATTCTTATTTTTTTTTGATCACTCAGTAGTGTTCAGTTGCTCCAAAGCTTTCAAGCGATAGAATTCGGGGACCGACACGTTTTGGAAAAGCTCTAAATTTAATCTTTCCTAAGATTTCTCAGACTAGCATTAGTGTTGAGCACTGTTGACTAACTGCTTTCTGGGTAATACATTGGCTCACTAAAAATAATACTGTGTGACTGACTCTACTGTCCAAGAACTGAGCAACACACTGAATGATTTGCAAATGTATGGCTGTACTGTCAGTAATGCAGTTTGATTGACTGACTAACTGACTCTACTGTCAGAGAACTGATCAACCCACTGAATGATTTTTAGCTGCTTGACTGACTGAATAACTGACTCTACTGTCAGAGAACTGATCAACACACTGAATGATTATATAGTTGGTTGACTGACTGAATAACTGACTCTACTGTCAGAGAACTGATCAACACACTGAATGATTATATAGCTGGTTGACTGACTGAATAACTGACTCTACTGTCAGAGAACTGATCAACACACTGAATGATTATATAGCTGGTTGACTGACTGAATAACTGACTTCACTGATTTGTGGCTGATTAATTGACTGCCTGATCGACTAAGGGTATACTGGGTAATATATTGACTCACTAAAATACTGTGTGACTGACTCTACTGTCCATGGCTGACCAAGACACTAAATGATTTACAAATGTATCTCTGGCTGATTGAATGAATAACTGACTCTACTGTCCGATGACTTACCAACTGACTGAATAACTTATGGCTGGCTGATTGTGTGACAAGCTAACTCTACTGTCCAGGGACTAACCAACTGACTGAATAACTTATGGCTGGCTGATTGCGTGACTAGCTAACACTACTGTCCAGGGACTAACCAAGTAGCTGAATGATGTATAGCTGGCTGATTGCGTGATAGCTCACTCTACTGTCCAGGGACTAACCAACTGACTGAATGATTTATGGCTGGTTGGTTGACTGAATAACTGACTCTACTGTCCGACGACTTACCAACTGACTGAATAACTTATGGCTAGCTGATTGCATGACAAGCTAACTCTACTGTCCAGGGACTAACCAACGAACTGAATAATTTATGGCAGATTGATTGACCGAGTAACTGACTCTACTGTCGGGAGACTGACCAACTGACTGAATAACTTATGGCTGGCTGATTGCGTGACTAGCTGACTCTACTGTCCAGGGACTAACCAACTGACTGAATGATTTATGGCTGGTTGTTTGACTGAATAACTGACTCTACTGTCTGACGACTTACCAACTGACTGAATAACTTATGGCTAGCTGATTGCGTGAGAAGCTAACTCTACTGTCTTGGGACTAACCAACTAACTGAATGATTTATGGCTGGTTGATTGACTGAGTAACTGACTCTACTGTCCAGGGACTAACCAACTGACTGAATGATTTATGGCTGGTTGATTGACTGAATAACTTGCTCTACTGTCCTGGGACTTACCAAATAATTAATTGATTTAATTGGCTGGTTGATTGACTAAATAACAGACTCTACTGTGTGGGGATTGACCAATTGACTGAATGATTTATGGCTAATTAAGTGACTGACTGACTCAACTGTCCAGGAACTGACCATCTGACTGATTGATTTGTGGCTGATTGAGTAACTGATTGACTAAGGGCTTACTAGGTAATACATTGACTCACTATAATATTATGTTACTGACTCTACTGTCCAAAGACTCACCAACACACTAAATGATTTACAAATGTATCTCTGGCTGATTGACTGAATAACTGACTCTACTGTGCAATGACTGCCCAACTGACTGAATAATTTATGAGTGGTTGATCACGAGACTAGCTAACTCTCCTGTCTGGGGACTAACTAACTGACTGAATGATCTATGGCTGGTTGATTGACTAAGTACATGTAGCTGACTCAACTGTACAGGGACTGACCAACTGACTGAATGATTTATGGCTGTTTGATTGACTGACTTAAGAACATACTCTACTGTCCAGGGACTTACCAAATGATGAAATTATTTAATTGGCTGGTTGATTGACTAAATAACTGACTCTGCCATCCGGGAACTTACCAATTGCCTGTGTGATTTATGGCTGATTGATTGACTTACTAAGTGACTCTACTGTCCAGGGACATACCAAATGATTGAATGATTTAATTAACTGGGTGAGTGACTGAATAACAGACTCTACTGTCTTGGGACTGACCAACTGACTGAATGATTTATGGCTAAATGATTTGACGGACTAACTGAGTCTACTGTCCGGGAACCCACCATCTTACTGAGTGATTTGTGGCTAATTAATTGACTTCAATTGATTGACTGAAGGGCTTACTGGGTAAGACATTGACTCACTAAAATATAGTACTGTTCAAAAGTAAGTTGACACTCAATTCTCGATCCTCACGAGGATTGATTCTTGATTGTTGCGTCTCGATTTTCAATTCTCATGTGCTGCAACTGGAATGGCCTTTGTTTATAACTTTATCCAACCCAAATTCTCAAGTACCTAATATGAAAGACCTTCAGGATAAAATTGCTCATGTTGTGGTAGAACTAAAAAAACATAGACTCAAATCTCTTTTTTGCACTGAATGGAGTCCTTGAAAAATGCGAAATGTGTCCTTGAAAGTCCTTGAAAAGTCCTTGAAGTTTTTGTTCAAAAAAGGGGAAGGAACCCTGTCTACAGTCTGAGGATGTTTTTTTTTTCCACTGGAAGCTTTACTTGTAATTTGAGCTCTTGACTAGAAATACATGTACTGTTTTCGCGATAGAGTGCTGAAGCCATCGTGGAGAAGTTCCCTACGTGATAACATCTGCATTTGATATTTTGCCCCTTGCTTTTTATGGGACGTGATTGCTTACATAAAATTTTCGATTTGAATATACATCTAAAGCTTCCAAAAACTGCAGAAACGTCCAAGAGCTTTGAAAACAAGAATGGCCATAGGGCGATTTTAACTGGGCTGCCAAATTCCTGGGGGAGAGGGTGGCTGCACACACTCAGGCCACCAGGCTTGTCACTGACCATTGTGTAACATAGCATCTCATGTGAGAGTTAAGCATTTACTTATCTGAACATTGTACCCTTTTGGAAGACTTATATAGTATAGTACCTTTTCAAATTCCACTCCTATGAATAAAAATAAGCAAGTGAGCCATTCTAAGTAGGAAACAATAAGCATTATTTTCTGCCCCCCAAAAATAGTGTGACTAATTTGACCTACGGTAACCAGAAATTCCAAAAATTATTTTTTCTACGGGTCATAAAACGCTGTTCATAACAGGCAGCACATTTCTCAATTCTGGTTCTTAAAACTAACAAAGCAAATTAAATTTAAGTTTTGTTTTTGTCTGATATTGCTTTATCAAGCCTTTCTAGTAATATATATATAACAATTATTATTCACTGAAGTGGAGGTAGCTAGTGGTGCATATTTACCAAGCCACGGAGCAGCGATTGTCTAACTGATTGACTGACTGGCTGACGGAATGAATGATTGAATAACTGACAGAATTACTGACTGATTGAACACCTAGTGTCTGACTAACTTCAAGCAACCAACTGGCTGACTGAGCTGAAAAGGCCATCGACTAGCTGTCTGGCTATCTGACTGACAGACTGACTAACTGACTGAGTGACTGACTGTGTAAGTAGAGGAAGGGACTGTTATTAAAGGAGGACTACCTAGCTAGTACAGTCAACGGGTGGGTGTTAATTTATTATAATTATATGTAGTAAATTATTCCAACATGTTTGCTCACTGGTATTCATGAAAATATGATGCTCTCAAACCTCTTTAATATGGGCACTAAGTGGATCATAATAACAAGTTGTCTGTATTTAGAGAAAGATTAAGGCTTTCTTTTCCTAGGGACAAAGTAATGTCTGTATTAATAAGCTGTCCAAACTAAGCGGGTGTCTGTAAAGCAAGGTTTGACTTTAATGTGAAATTAGTCTGTTCTGAAAATAACTGATAAGCTTCATTGAATATTTTAAACTTTTGTTTCCAGATCAGATACCACAGAAAGACTGGACAAGGACCTTCATGAGCCAAGAGCCTCTGTGATCTTAAGTAATGTAAGTGCTGTATGATTTGTGTTTTAATCCAGCTCTTAAGTAAACCAGATAAACAGAACTGTTTGGTTTAAAGTTTCATAAAGAGACTGACTGATCAACTGATTTTTTGAAAAATTTGCTTAGTAGACTTCTAACTATTCAACTAACCATTTTGACTGACTGACTGAGCAACTTAGTTACTGGCTGACTGTCTACTTGTAACTGACTTACCGACTGGCTGATGGAATGACTGATTATGTAACTGATTGGATGAGCAAGTTACAGCACCAAGACACTGACTAACTGAGCAATTGACTGACTCACCCCTGACTGTGCAATTGGGTACCTGACTGGCTGACAGAATGACTGATTGAGCAACTGACTGACTGACTGTGCAGTTGGGTTCTTGACCAGCTGACAGAATGACTGATTGAGCAACTGACTGACTGACTGACTGACTGACTGACTGACTGACTGACTGTGCAATTGGGTTTTTGACCGGCTGACAGAATGACTGATTGAGCAACTAACTGACTGTACAATTCTGTACCTGACCGGCTGACAGGATGACTGACTGACTGTGCAATTGGTCTCTTGACCAGCTGACTGAATGACTGATTTAGCAACTGACTGACTGACTGACTGACTGCGCAGTTGGGTACCTGACTGGCTGACAGAATGACTGATTTAGCAACTGACTGACTGACTGACTGTGCAGTTGGCTACATGAATGACTGACAGAATGACTGATGGAGCAATTGACTGACTGTGTAGTTGAGTACCTTGCTGCCTGACAGAATGACTGATTGAGCAACTGACTGACTGACTGTGCAGGTGGGTACCTGACCAGCTAACAGAATGATTGATTGAGCAACTGACTTACTGACTGACAGAATGACTGATTGAGCAACTGAATAACTGACTGTGCAGCTGGGTACCTGACTGACTGACAGAATGACTGATTGAGCAACTGACTGAATGACTGACTAAGCTGAGTAACTTACCAAGTTACTGACTAACTGCAACCAACTGACTGACTGACTTAGGAACTGACTGGGGTCTGCAAAGCAGGGGTCAATTAAATAAAAC
>OZ037780.1:5608891-5708891 GCA_964035525.1 Porites cylindrica | reverse complement strand
ACTGGGATCACTAGGACAACTAGGGGGACTAGGATGACTGGGATCGCTAGGATGACTAGGGTGACTGGGATGACTAGGACAACTGGAATAACTGGGATCACTAAGATGACTAGGGTGACTGGGATGACTGGGATCACTAGGATGACTAGGGTGACTGGGATAACTGGGATCACTAGGATGACTAGGGTGACTGGGATGATTGGGATCACTAGGATGACTAGGATGATTGGGATGACTAGGATGACTAGGGTGACCGGGATGACTGGGATCACAAGGATGACTAGGGTGACTGGGATGACTAGGACGACTGTGATGACTAGGATGACTGGGATAACTGGGATCACTAGGATGACTAGGATGACTGGGATGACTGGGATCACCAGCATGACTAGGGTGACTGGGATCACTAGGATGACTAGGCTGACTGGGATGACTGGGATCACCAGCATGACTAGGGTGACTGGGATGATTGGGATCACTAGGATGACTAGGGTGACTGGGATGACTAGGATGACTGGGATAACTAGGATCACTAGGACAACTAGGGTGACTAGGATGACTGGGATCACTAGGATGACTAGGGTGACTGGGATGACTAGGATGACTGGGATAACTGGGATCACTAGGACAACTAGGGTGACTAGGATGACTGGGATCACTAGGATGACTAGGGTGACTGGAATGACTAGGACAACAGGAATGACTGGGATCACTAAGATGACTAGGGTGACTGGGATGACTGGTATCACTAGGATGACTAGGGTGACTGGGATAACTGGTATAACTAGGATGACTAGGGTGACTGGGATGATTGGGATTACTAGGATGACTAGGGTGACTGGGATGACTAGGACGACTAGGATAACTGGGATCACTAGGATCACTAGGATGACTAGGGTGACTGGTATGACTGAGATCACTAGGATGACTAGGACGACTGGGATAACTGGGATCACTAGGATGACTAGGGTGACTGGGATGACTGGGATCACTAGGATGACTAGGGTGACTGGGATGACTAGGATGGCTGGGATCACCAGGATGACTGGGATGACTGGGATGACTAGGATGACTGAGATCACTATGATAACTGGGATCACTAGGATTACTGGGGTGACTGGGATCACCAGGATGACTGGGGTGACTGGGATGACTAGGATGACTGGGATGACCAGGATGACTGGGGTGACTGGGATGACTAGGATGACTGGGATGACTGGGATCACTAGGATGACTGGGGTGACTGGGATGACTAGGATGACTAGGATGACTGGGGTGACTAGGATGACTGGGATGACTGGGATGACTGAGATCACTATGATAACTGGGATGACTAGGATGACTAGGATGACTGGGATGACTAGGATGACAAGGGTGACTGAGATCACTAGGACGAATGGGATGACTGGGATTACTAATATGTAGGCTTTTATAGATTGTGGTAGCATAATTTTTAGCATAATTTGAGAAAACTAGCATACTTTCCCTTTTTTTTAAAACGTAGCACCGCTAACGTAATTCGCATATTTTGATAATTATCGGAATATTTTTGGGTTTTGACAGTTACGTTGATTCCCGAATCCCAATTATACGCTGACGTTGGTACTAGGGTGTACGGGAACCGGAAGTCCCATGGGAAACCATGCGGGTCGTTGTTTTTTCTTGAAGATCGTTGTTAAAAGAAGTTCGAAGCATGAACAAAAAACGGACACGAGAAAGGATATGTATTATAGCTAACAAGAGTAAACGGCTTCTGATTAAAGAAAATGTATTTTTGGACTTATTCGCTATGGTTTTTGAAGAGCACAATTAAAAAAAAGGTAGCATAATTTGCAAAAACGAGCATAATGTTAGCATGATTTGGCCAAAAAAGAGCAGTGCTGCTGGTATAATGAGCTACTTTTACTAGCACAATCTATAAAAGCCTACTAGGATGACTAGGGTGACTGGGATCACTGGGATCACTAGGATGACATGGATGATGACTATGACTGGGATGACTGGCATGACACACTGAGTTTTGGGATGACCGAGGGGAGTGGGATGATGGTTGCAATGACTAGGATGACTAAATTCACTAGGGTGACTCGGATGACTGGGATAACTAAGATGACTGGGATGGTTAGGGTAACTGGGGTTAATAGGGGGACTAGGATGACTGGGATAACTAAGATGACTGGGATGGGTAGTGTAACTGGGGTGAGTAGGGGGACTACGATGACTGGGATAACCAAGATGACTGAGATGGTTAGGGTAACTGGGGTGAATAGGGGGACTAAGATGACACGAATTACTTTGATGAGTACTGTGACTGGAATAATTGGGATGACTAGGGTCACTGGGATGACTGGGATGACTAGGATGACTGGGATGACGATTGGGATCACTAGGATGACTAGGGTGACTGGGATAACTGGGATCACTAGGATGACTGGGGTGTGAGTGGGATGACTGAGATCACTAGGATGACTAGGGTGACTGGGATGACTAGGACGACTGGGATAACCGGGATCACTAGGATGACATGGGTGACTACTATGACTGGGATGACTGGCATGATACTGAGTTTTGGGATGACCGAGGGGAGTGAGATGATGATTGCAATGACTAGGATGACTAAATTCACTAGTGTGACTCGAATGACTGGGGTAACTAAGATGACTGGGATGGTTAGGGTAACTGGGGTTAATAGGGGGACTAGGATGACTGGGATGACTGGGATGGTTAGGGTAACTGGGGTGAATAGAGGGACTAGGATGACTGGAATTACTTGGATGAGTACCGTGACTGGGATAATTGGGATGACGAGGGTGACTGGAATGACTGTGATGACTGGGATGACTGGGATGACTAGGATGACTGGGAGGAGTGGGGTGACTGTAATGGATAGGGTGACTGGGATGACTTGGACTTTTTAATTCACTTGCTTGGCCAACGGAAAAATTTCCAAAGATATTACTGACTGACTTGTTTGAATACTGGCCGAACGAGGACTTGTCAAACCGAATAACTGACCGCCTGTTGATTTTTATTCTGACTGAACAGAACCAGTGCAGAATAATCTGACATTCAACCCAACTGTTTCAAAAGACAGACCGATGTTTGAACTGACCTGTATGACAGTTGAAGGGTCTGATCAATTCACAGTGGCCTTATTTTGGATTCGTATTTTAATGGTATAGTTGGTAGACTGCATATCTGTGCTGACTCGTATATTCGTATTCTGTGAACTTGATGAGTGCATTTCAAATCTCCTCTTGCTTGCGTCTTATATGAGGAATGACTGAATGCACTTCACATTGATGATGTGCAGTGTAGTGCTTCTTGCTGGCTGCTAATTATTTCAACGAATACATTAGTTATACAACCAATAAAATCGTCAGCCAACCTAAGCCATCATTTGATGAGGGGGGGGGGAGGAGTGGGAGGAGAGGAGAGTTTGTTCGTAGGTAAAACTACAGTCGTGGCAAATTGATCTGTTGTTTCGTTTGAGAGCTTGAATGTCTGACTGACATTCAACACTGCAACAACTTACCTTCCTATTCTTCAAGGTGATTTTTCAGTTCAAGTGAATAAAATGTCTAAATTCTTAAATTCAATTCCATTTTCATTTCCACGTTCGGGGAAAATTTAATCCACAGTTTCTATCACAAGAAAATAAGATTTGGCATGGGTGAACTGGATTATTCCTTTAATTTGTTTTAATTGATTGTGAATTGGGATTGCGTGCCTAACCTTCAAACGTTTTTGTGGAAAACAACAGCAAGTGCTTTGAGTATGAATTAATTTTACCAATATAATCAGTCTACTGCTTGAGAAATGGAATAAGAATTACACAGCAAAAACAACAGCAAGAATGAAATGATTGAAATAGAGTCGCCAAAATTTCTGCCGCAGTGTTTTAAAGTACGTTTGACAAACTCTGAATAAAACTGAGCGTGGAAAATTTAGTGTTCTTCCGAGGAGGTAAAGTGGGGAGATTTAGAAAATTTGCACTCATCTTTTTCAATTCCAGAGTGATCGACATGTTATTTCTCTTTACTTCTTTGAGTAAATTACTAAGCGGAAGGGTGTTGAAAATAAACATAATTATGATGGGGGGGAAGCTTTGTTATGATCAACTGTCAAATTCTCAGAACTGATGGTAAGGAAAATCCGCAGCAGTTAGTAAAGAAAATAACATGTTAAAGCTTGGGACTGAAAGTTCACAGTGACCTTGAGGCCTTCAGATCAGCGGTTTGTTTTGCAATAACAATGCAATCCATAAATACATGTGCAAATTGTAATTCTGATTAACAACAACTCGTATCAAACTTGGAGTCTTTTTTTCGGCCGTTATTTAGGCTCCTCACGCAAAGTCGTGAAGCTCAAAAGCGGCCTTGAAGAAGATCACACGCAAGTTTGACATCGGATTTAGAGCACAGTAAAGTTCCTTCTGTTAGGGTTTTGTTTTCTTTGTGCATGTGTTTTGTGGGATGCCGTTTAATGAAAAACAAACCGCTTACTGAAAAAGTCTGAAATTTGTTTCCTTATGTTTTTCCAATTTTTGAAGCTCAAGCAATCACAAATGAAGACGGCAACTGCAATGGCACCTAACAAAAGGCTTCAAATTGCAAGCTCGCTTTCATTTTTTTGCACATTTATTCGCTTTTGTATGCAAAAAAAAGAATCTAATAATCAGAAGTTCAAGGTTTTGAGAACACAAACATTTAGCCGAGTAATATCAAATTCAAAACGCGCGCGTACAAAGTTCAAATTAATAGGTAAATTTAAAGTGCTGAGACAATTAAAACGACAGAAGGTTTTCCCAGCTCGCTCGCTTTAACTTTTTACACGTTTTTTCGTTTTTGTACGCAAAGCATCAAGAAAAGTAATAACAAAAAAATCATGGATTTGAGACAGAACACAAACATTTAGCCATCAAATATCAAATTCAAAACGTGCGCGTACAAAGTAAATCAGTCAAAATGCTGAGAAAATTTAAACAATAAATGATATTCGCATAACTGCTAATTATTTTTTCAAGTGCCGATCTTGCTGCCGTCGCTTTGTTGATTGCTTAAAGCTTTATAGTATGTGAAGCAGAACTTGGCTTATCATAAGGCTCGGACAAACAGTGAAACATTTCGCGCGGTAACTTTGCACTGTGTTTCTTCTCCTATAAAGAGTTATAAAGCAAAATTACAACGCAGTATTTTTTTTTTTTTGCTTTTGAAACATTTCCGACAAGGGTTTTGGGGGTGGAAACACAGCGTAATTTTAAGGCTGGTTTTTACTAGCAGCGTACCACAAACGTAAGTTTAGCGAGGTCATCAACAACTGAAGTTTATTAAAATACAAAACTGAAAATGTGAGCGCGAAGATTATTCTTGTTTTCTCGTCGTAAAGGATTAATACAACACGAGCTGAGCACAACAAAACAAACTTTGTTTTGGTTTATCTTGCTTGTGCTTATGTTGTGTTAATTCTTAGCGAGGAAGAAGAATTATAATAAGTGCGTGGGTTTCCTTAAGTTGTGCTTATGCTTTTGTTGTTGATGTCTTCACTAAACTGACGCTTGTGTTCATGTCGTTAGAAAAAACCAGCCTTTTTCTGCGCGTAATGTTTTACTGTGTCTGAACCTTCAGGGGGTTTATCTGGTTCACTCAAGTAGTTGGATTACAAAGTAAACTGCACAGGTACTGAAGATAACAGTATTTTATTGAACAAATAAAGCTTGTCTCTGTTGTCCATTTACTTACAATAAAAAAAATACAAAAAAAAGTAATCTAGCCTCCCTCGTCCCTGCCTGGCTGCTTCCACTCTGCTCCGAGTCGATGTTCATTCTTCTGTCCTCATTTGATATTCCAACTTTAAAATCCTGGTCTGTTTTATCTGATCCCTTCATTCAAGCTGGGGCAGTTGGACACTTAGAAAATTCAGCCGTTTGTCCCCAAGTGGGGAGGTCAGCGTGAAGAAAAGTGAGAGTTCGCTCCTCATGCTCCGAGGGTCCCATTCAACTTTGTCACAATACCACACCAAATTAATTTGGAATTAAAAGTAGCCAAAACAATTTGTAGTGAAAATTATAATTTTGGTTTGAAAGTGCGTGTCTGCAAAGTCAATATATCGTGAAAAATATCCAGAGTCGTGGACAAGAAAAAAGAGGGCGCAAGACAGTGAAACTCAGTCTTCAGTGGGTCTCCGTCATCGATGCCCAGAAAATTGAACAAAGAATCGCGCTGATCTGACCGACCTTCATCCCACAAACTTCACCAAAGAGCACAAGTCAATAATAATCTCTCCTCTGCGAAGCTACTGATATTGGATTTCTCTCGTCCTAGTTATTGTTTTTTATTTAGTGTTTAGACCTACATTAAAGGAAATTTGGAAGTCAAAATTACGCGGATTGTTTACGCGTCGTTTATTATTGCTGTTATTCTAAAGAGTCGAAATTATCTGAAAGTAATAAAGCGAAACATTAAGAAGCACAAATTACGCAGTACTGCTACAGTGCTGCGTAAATTGTGCTTTAAATATTTCGTTTTATATCTTAAAATTGGTTGCCCTTATAATCTAATGTGGAATTGGTTTAAATCAGAGCCGCGTAGGTTCGCCGTCAAATTTCGCCAAATTAAAGGGATTAAAGCGATCTTGAAAAGATGATTTAAATATTTGCTTGTTTTGCTTCCCGTAGAAATAATTCGATTAATTCTCTCATTTGAATAAAGGTTTATTTCTACGAAATTAGTGCGAAAGAAATGTGATTCTAGTAAAAGTTAATGTTTCAGTTCCTAAAAAAATTTTGGATTCGATAGCAAGTCTTAAAACTTTTAAATCTTTATGTTTTTCTGCATAGTAATTAATTAAATTGTTCTATCTTTAAGTTCCCACGAGATTTGAAACTTTAGTCACGATGGTCACGCTAGCCGACTGTACCAGCATTGCGTGACGACCGTGACAATAGCCCAAATAGCGTGGATATACGGTCGTGACTGGAATGGATACTTCAAATCGGGATTCCGATAAATGACTGGAACTAGCCAAATATATAATTTTTAATATGAAAAAATGATCTTAAGTACATGGTTCCAGACCTTTATCTGAAACCCTAATTTGAAGCATCAATTGAAGTCACCACCGAGAAATTGCCTTACAGCGTGAAAAGTTAATGTTTATTCTAGCTGTTTACATAAGGCTATCCGAAATTTAGGTCAAGTTAACCTGATTTTTCACACAGCCCGAGGAAATCTATTCTACGTCCTTCTTAAAAATAAGGATATAGAGCAGATTACCACAGCTGTCTGATTTATCAAGTATTTCCTTATTTCGAAAATGGTTTAGTATCTAAAGCTGATATTATTAGTCTTACATCAACAGCCATGTTTGTTTGCCTATTGTTTTCATTTGACCAAAAAACAACAGGTAAAAAAACACAGATGTTGATGTAACCTAAACTTAGTTTTGATAAATTTGTTATAATCTGACGTAGGAAAAAGATGAAAATGAAATAAATTTGGACCTATTTATGAGCGTTGTTTTGTTTTTATGGTTTTAGTTAAATTTGCAGCTAATCAGGTAGGAAAAAGATGGAAATAAAATAAATTTGGACCTATTGAAGATTGTTGTTTCGTTTTTACGGTTTTAGTTAAATTTTCGGGTAGTCGAAAAATATCAGCACAAAATTTAGGAATTATGGGAATGATTTATATGCTAATTTTGTTTTTGTGCTATACTTTGGAAAGCTATTTATTGTTAGGAAATGAAAAGCTTTAGGTTTAGAAGAGAAATCCTTAACCAGTTGCCCCCCATTAGAGAGATTCTTAGTGACTATCAGCTCAATTTGATGTGATTTGTGAAAATCCACCCAAGCCAGACCAATGCCACTCAGTGCTCAGTTCTCTGCCCTCGAATCATCCGTCGACACACCTACTACGTGAGCCGGGGAGCACGTTCTTGCACCCCCGTTTTTCGTCCTCAACAGTGAAACATTCTCAGACATATTGTTTGCAGACAAGCAACTTTCTTGATCGAAATGGTTATCTATTTATTTTTTTGGAAAAAGGTGTGGTGTTATAACAAAATGAACGAAACTCTAAGAACATGAGAAGCAAACTCTCACCTTCCTTCACGCTGTCCTCCCCACTTGGGAACAAACGGCCAAATCTTCCAAGTGTCCAACTGCCCCCAGCATGAATTACAGGATCAGACAAAGTTTCCCAGGATTTCTCAGTTGGAATATCTCAGAGGACATCAGAATTCACACCTTCTCAGAGGCAGAGCTTCCACAGCCCAGCAGGGACGAGGTTGGCTAGATTTAAACATGACCTTTCCCAAGTGATGGGCTCCTAATCTTGTGCGTGTGCCACCTGAGGTCTGAAATTAAATAAGACTTAAAAAAATAATAATGAAATGCTAATGGCCTTAGAAACCAACCAACAATTCTTGATGACACCACTGGTTTCCCCATGAAATGACTCAAAAATGAAGAATAAGTGAAGAAATTCTATACTAATGACGTGTCACTAACCAGATTTGGGTAGTGCTTCTGATTGGTCGTGCCACAAGGATAATGTGTCTCAACCAATCAGAAGCCATACCCAGATATGGCTAGTGACATGTCATGAGTCATCATTTTGTTGGAAAACCAGTGATAGCATCTCGAAAAGTCAGCTGTTTTCAAAGGCTTAGCTAAAGCGAGCCTAACAAAAAATTAATAATATTAAGATAACTAATGCAAGCTCATTAGCATATTAAACAAAGCTAGACACTTCTTGGTGCTACAAGTGCCCTCGTGATGTAAACATATATTCAACTAATGCTTTGATTATGTGCAGAAAAATGGCAAAAAAAGAATGCCAAGGAGTAAATTCCTACAGCTAACATGCCAGACCTATTGAAAACCTACGGAAATTGAAAAAAAAAAAAAAATTCCAGAGAGCAAATGTAACACGAAGAAAATTAATATATTTAAGTAGAATATAAATGCAATTAATAGTCTGCAGTCTGTGAAACCTGTGTAAAAGAGTAAGTTCTCAAAAGTTAATAAAAATTGTTTTAGTTAAAAAAAAAATCAGCAACTTGAAAAAAAATTCTTACTACTTCAAGTTGCCTCGAAAAAAAATTAAGCAGAGGCAGACTGGAGATTGCCTTAGATGTAACATTTAAGTAAGCTAATGAATAATCTACTTTGTGTTGTAATACTTAAGATCCTAATTTTCCGAAGATTTTTCCCAAGCTCACTGTTTCTTAAGAATTTCCAGTTGCTTTTGAGTTCTTTTTTTAATTAACCTGAAGATGGAAAAATCCATAGTGCACCGACCTTACTTTGAAGTGCCAACAGAGACCAAAATTAATCATCAACTTATTAACAATCCAAAAAAAAAATGAAACTCTGTCTACTTGATACTTACATACATTCTCCTTACTAGTACCATAAGAGAGGTAAGAAAGAACAGTAAGGAGAATTTGTCAAGTGAAATTGGGACTTCAAGGATTAAGGTCACTGTTGTTAATTGCTTTGCTATTCCTATCCATACTGTGCTGTGTAGCCTATAAATGTAGATGCAATTCCAGCTGTAGCTTCCTGGCCACTGATAGCCGGAGACATGCCTTGCCTGACAAAGCTCAAGCTTATCCTTTCCCTTAATGGAAGATCAGCATAAGTTTTATGGTCAAGGTGTCTACATTGTACCCATATAATTATATTATAGCTCTTAGGTTATCTGTATTGCCATGACGTTGTCCTGAAAATTTAAAGATGTATACCTGTACAGCGCTACTATTTCTTGAAGCCTGTATAGTCCCTGCTGACTAAAGTAATATGTTACTTAGGAGGTTTGGAGCTAATATTGTGCTAATGAGCTTGCTGTAGACTGATTAATTCTAGCATTAAATTAACACTGACTGTATAAGTGGAATCCTGGTCCTTTGAACCTCTTGATTGTTCAAATTAAAACTTGTTTTCCTTCCCCTGAACTCACTGTATTTTTTATATTTCCCCTTGGGTTTTCTCAAACAGAAAATGGCAAGAAAGCCCAAAGCCCAAAACAAAGCTTAACATCTCTCTAATTCTTTGAACTCCTAGTTTTGTAAAACCCGTGAATTTCCATTTTCACAGGAGGTTCAAAAAATCATAGTTCCACTGTGTTAAGATAACACAGGAAGCACAGCAACTCCTATAATGAAGACAAGTTGCAATAGAAGGTGGACGTATAAAAAGAATTGAGTGTGTGGTGAACTTTAACAAAAGGAATAAAATTAAAGCAAAGTTAAAAAATTCTGACTGTGTGATTAATGTTTGCTGTGATAAGGTTGTAATGCTTCCCATGCCTCTAAAGATACAGGCAACATTGTGCTTCCCGCTGTTAAAAAAAATGAGAGTCAGTGAATAGCTAATGCATTTTGACTGGTATTCCCAGACAATTACCCCGAAAACAAGGCCACTCCCACCTACACTGGCAGCACAATGTCATCAACTGTATATGTGACAAAAGCTCTATAAGCCCCAGCCTACCCCCCCCCCCCTCCCCTACCTATCACTGATCGCAGCCTCCATTTCTTTAAGACCAGATTTTTAACCTGATCCCCCTTAGTATTAATTTCATCCTCCACAACTTACCTTGAAAGCCATTCCTTTTGCAGGAAATGTCAGGAACTGATTTCCATCAAACCAATGCAAAACGATTTTGCCAGTTTGTACAAGATTATTGATCAAAACGACCACCTTTTCCCCTAATTTCTCCTTCCCTATTGAGATAAAAAAAATCCTTTCTCCCCCCCCCCCCCCCCCAATCGTTTACCCCCCTCCCGACCTCTAACTCCTCCAACCCTCCTTAAAAGGCAGGTAGGGGCTTAATTGAGCTTTTACGGTTTTAGGTATGTAATAATCTATAAAATATGTAACCTTACCCACCTAACAACTATAACTTTATATTAAATACTATAATAATATCATTATCACTATTATTTTAGCAAGATTTCCTTTGAGCAGTGAAGCACTAGGCCCGAGGGTGGTACTTTATGAATTTTTGGGTGGGGATGTGTCACTGGGACCCTGAACCCTTAGCCCATACCAAAACTAGTTCAGCTCAATTTTGCTATTCTTTACCACAACAAACTGGTCTTAAATTAATTTTTGAAACAATTTCTCTGTATCTAGTTAGCAGATGAAATACTGTCTTTCATCTTTGATAAAATTGCCAAATCCTGAGGAAATGTCATATCTAATTACTAATTAATATAATCATTCTTGGCTACAGAGTTTCATTCACCATTGTCTTGCAAGAATGAACCCTTTTCCCTTTTCTTCCCAGAGGTGAATAACCTTTGTAAAATTGAATAATGTATGTACTACTCAAAGGAATCTTGTGTTTGAACCTAATTTGTAAGTGGTACAAATAAGCCTCTAGATGTTTTTCAAAATATGACTTTTTTTGGAACAAAATAATCCAATTGGAAAACTTTGCCTAATTGATAAGTCTCTGTCCAGTTGTTAAATTGAACTGGATCGTGACTCATTTACTTCAAAAACTAAAGAAACTTTTGATAAAATTTTCTCATTGACACTTTTTTTTTGTACAAAAATGGTGGCACACACACTGTATAATATATCATTATTCTTGTAATACAGATACCTTAAGTATTCCCTCCAATAGTGAATTACAGAATTCCTAATTAAAATTTGATCTCACTACATATTCAGCAATCTACTCCATGGCTGAAATGTGCTAAAGATCCTACAGTGACTTAATTTTGATTGAATAAATGAAGTAGGTTTTCTTTGAACTTGGAAAGCTGTAAGCTATGGGTAGAACTCAAAGAAAAAAATATTGTGAATCAATTCACTCCTGTTGGGAATACCACGGACCTGCTTTGAACAATGCATGAAGCCCTATTTGTTGAAATAGTCAATATTCTTTGGTTTTTGGTTTTTGTTTTTGGTGATTTTTTTCACTGCCAAACTAAACGAATTTGCCTATTGCTGTTGAATGGGGGTTGTGGAACAACAGCTGGGTGAAAAACCTCCCCGTACGTCCACTTGCTCCTAGGAGGAAAACCCCGGGCCAGCTGTACCCCGCATTCAATGACCTCCCGGGCAGGGTCAGAAATATTCTAAAACCCAGTACCTGTGTTGAGGCAGAGTAGTGTTTGTAACAGTAAGTAATAAATTATATGATTATATAAATACTAAACTAGGTATTAATAATGAGTTGACTTTGATGATACCAGCCTCTTCACTGTTGGCTTTTGAACTCCTGCTATTGATGAATTGCAGACCAGTTTGCCAAATCCGCTCTTCTTATCAGCCTGAGAAAAAAAATAAGAATTCATTTTTACTCGATTGTTAACTTCTTTACGACTCCTTGCTGACTTTTGGCATGTAGGTATTTTTTGAGTTCAATGTCTAAGATTGAGTCACAAATGTAAATGACTTCATAGGAGGGGTGTAGCTACCTGAACACATGGTGCACATGTGAATCCCTAAAAAAGCCTGCAAGACTGACTGCAATGATTAAGATGACTAATGAGGTAACTAGGGTGACTTGAATGACTGGGATAACTGGAATGACTAAGATGACTGGAGTAACTGGCATGACTAAGATGACTAAGGTGACTGGGGTGACCAGGATGACTGGGATGATTAGGATGGCAAGGGTGAATATGATAATTGTGAAGACTAGGATATAGGATGGCTGGGGTGACTGGGATGACTGGAAATGATATGGATGACTGGAATGACTAGGAGGACTGGGTTGACTGGGATGACTGAGGTGACACAGATGACTGGGATGACTTGGATGATTGGGATGACTTAGGTGACTGGGATTACTGGGATAACTGTGATGACAGGGATAACTAGAAAAACTGATGACTAGGATGACTTGGATGACTGAGATAACTGAGAGATAACCAGGATGACTGGGATGATTTATGCTGCTGGGATGACTAGAATAACTAGGATGATTGAGATGACTGGAGTGACTGAGATGAAAAGGATATGTAGAATTACTGTGATGACTAGGGTGTCTGGTATGACTGGGATGAATAGGATGAGTAGGATGACTGGGATGACTGGGATGACTGGGATAACTCGGGTGACTGAGATGACTAGAGTGACTGGAATGAGTGGGATACTAGGATGAGTGGGATGACTAGGGTTACTAGGATAACTAAGATAACAAGGATGACTGGGATGACTATAAATTATTAGAATAACTAGGACGAGAGGATGACAGGGATAACTAGACTGCCTGGAATGACTAGGTTGCAGGGGGGGGGGGGGGGGGGGTGTACATTTAAGGATATTTTTTCAAGGACACATTTCCCATTTTTCAAAGATTCCAATCAGAGACTTGAGTCTATGACTTTTAATGTACTATTAGAAAAATGCTTTGTTGTATAATTTCCCTTTTTATAAAAGTAGCCAAAACACTAAACGAAGAGGAAGCGAAATTGAGGATATCAGAAAATTAGCCAAAACAACTACCAACAATTTTCTGCATGTGCAATGAAAAGTTGATTACAAGTCAAAATTCATGCACGTGCAAGAGTTTTGCAAGTGCACTGATATTTTGTAAGTTTCTTTACTATTCATTGCTAGGCCACTGTCGCCACAAACATTTAACATTTAACATTAATTTGCAATTGTAGCTTTTGTTTTCTGACACTAAAACAATGGCTACACTTCTAAATTACACTTGTAAAAGATTTATTAAATTGACTCCAGGAACACATGGAGGCAGATTTGTCAGTGGACAATAGTCATGCTGTGACCATTAAATTTCCAATATTTCACATGATGATATGGGATGACTTATACATGCAAAAATGGCAGAAGCACATTTTGGAAACAAGAGCCCCATTATGGCTCTTGTTAAAAAGTAAAACATTGGGTTTACTGTGAACAGAACATTGGTTGCCATGACAACTAACCCTGGATCTTCAAAGAACCTGTCGAAACTTTCTGCAACTTGCAGAAGATATGTATACATTTTTTAATTAATTAATTTTAATTTGCAGAATATTGGTAGCACTACTTTTTGCACCAGTTTTGAAAGTCATGTTGACTAGAGTGATGTTTATGTTGCTTATGCATGCACTCTTGAACGCATTCTCAGGTACTCTTCGTAGGAGGTTTGAGCCTTTAGCCCCATGCTTGACATGCTGGCAGACAACAGAGTATATTAACTGATTTTACTGACCTCACCAATTCGACTGTTTTTATTCAGTTTATCCTGAGAAACCTTACAAACCATAAAGGTTAGTTTTATTCTCGTCAGCCCATTCTTGTTGGATTTTTCTGCTCCACTTTTTTGTCTTATTTCTTCTCTGATGTTTTGTGCGATTTTTCGACCCAATTTTTTGTCAAGTTTTTGATCAATATTTTTGGCCAATTTTTTGTCCCATTTTCTTTTTCTCCCATTTCTTGTCCAAATTTCTCTCCTATTTTTTGGCCAATCTTTCCTCCGATTTTTTGTCCAATTTCACGTCCAACTTTTTGTTCATTGTTTGTATGATCGTTTGTTCAATTTCTTGTCTGATTTTTTCGTACGATTTCTTGTTCATTTTTTTTTCCAATTTCTTGTAAGATTTTTAACCCACTTTTTTTGTCCCATTTTTTGTCCAATTTTGAGGTCCGATTTTTTGTTCAATTTTTGGGTCTGATTTTTTGTTCGCTTTTTTGTCCAATTCTTTGTCCACTATTTTTTTGTCCGATTTCATGTCTGATTTTTTTTTCTCTGATTTTTTGCCTGATTTATTGTCTAATTTCTTGTCCCATTATTTGCCTGATTTTTCTTGTCCAATTTTTTGTCTGATTTCTGGTAAGATTTATTCCCTGACCTATTTTCCCATTTTTGTCTGATTTTTTTGTCAGATTTCTTGTCCGATATTTTTTGTCTGATTTTTTGTCCGATATTTTTAGTCCAATTTCTTGTCCGACTGTCGGATGTCTGATGTCTTATCTCCAATATCTGATGTCTGATGTCTTATCTCCCATATCTAATGTCCGATATCCGATGTCTGATGTTCCATGTCCGATGTCCCATGTCCAATGTCTGATGCCTAATATCTGATGTCTGATGTCCAATGTTTGATTTTCTATCTCTGATGTCCCATGTCCCATTTTATTGTCCGACTTCGTCCAACTACTTGTCCGCTCATTTGTCTGATTTTTTTGTACATTTTTCGTCTGAATTTTATGGTCCAATTTTTTGTCAAATTTTTTGTTCCATTTCTTGTCTGATTTTTTTTGTACGATTTTTCTTATGTGATTTCTAGTAAGATGTTTTGTTCCATTTTTTTGTCCGCATTCTTGTCCGATTACTTACTCAAATTTTTGTCCTATTTTTTGACCAATTTTTTGTCTGATTTTTTGTCTGATTTCATGTCCAATTACTTGTGCGATTTTTTGTCCGATTGTTTGTCCCATTGTTTGTTGTCTGATTTTTTTGTCTTATTTCTTGAAACATTTTTCGCCAAATTTTTTTGTCCAATTTTTTGTCCGATTTCTTGTCCGATTTTTGCCAGATTTCTTTGCTCCTTTTTTGTCCGATATTTTCGCCCGATTTCTTGTCAAATTTTTGTCCAATTTTTTTTGTCAACTTGTTGTCCGATTTTTTTGTCCGATTTTTTTGTCCCATTTCTTGTATGACTGTTGGATGTCTGATGTCTTATGTCCAATTTCTGATGTCTTAAGTCCGATGTCTAATGTTCCATGTTCTATATCCCATGTCCAATGTCCGTGTCTGATGTCCAATTTTCGATGTCTGATGTCCAATGACTGATGTCTTATGTCCAATTTCTGATGTCTTAAGTCCGATGTCTAATGTTCCATGTTCTATATCCCATGTCCAATGTCCGTGTCTGATGTCCAATTTTCGATGTCTTATGTCCAATTTCTGATGTCTTAAGTCCGATGTCTAATGTTCCATGTTCTATATCCCATGTCCAATGTCCGTGTCTGATGTCCAATTTTCGATGTCTGATGTCCAATGACTGATGTCTTATGTCCAATATCTGATTCCGATGTTTGATGTCCAATGCCTGATTTTCGATGTCAGATATCCGGTGTCCGATTTTCGATGTCTGATATCTGATGTCCAGTGTCCAATGTCCGACGACTGATGTCCGATTTTCAATGTCCAATGTCTATTAAATGTCCAATGTCTATTAAATGTCCAATGTCTAATGTCCAATGTCCCATGTCTGATGTCCATTTTCCTATGACCCATGTACCACGTACAATTTTTCTTCTGATTTTTTATTCAATTTCTTGTCCAATTTTTCGTCTGATTTTTCCTGTTCAATTTTTTGTCCAATTTTGTTTGATTTTTAGTCCTATTTTCTTGTCCAATTTATTGTCTGATTTGTTACCCGACGTCTTGTCCCATTTTTTGTCCGATTTCTTGTGTGATAGTTTGTCCGATTTCTTGTCCGCTTTTTCTTGTTCGATTTCTTGTCAAATTTTTTGTCTAATTTTTTGTCAGATTTTTTGTCCGACTGTCAGATATGTCTGATGCCTGATGCTCCACATCCCATGCCCCATGTCCAACGTCTGACGTCCGATTTTCGATGTTTGATATCTGATGTCTGATGTCTTACCTCTGATGTCTGCTGTCCTACAGTTACTGGGATAACTGAGCTGGGATGATTATGACTAGAATAACTAGGAGGAGAGGATGACAGGGAAAACTGGGATAACAAGGATAGCTAGAATAAACGGGATGACAGGGTTGCAGGGTTTGTACCCTTTTTGAACAAAAACTTCCAGCATTTTTCAATAATACCAATGAGAGACTTAAGTCTGTCTTTTTTAGTTCTTCCACAACATGACTGCAATAATTTTTACCCTGAAGGTCAGTTTGCTCCTTTAAGCACTTGACGATCTGGGTTGGATAAAGTAAGTTAGCACTGAAATTCAAGAACTTTCCAGCACTGACTGCAATTTCAAGGACTTTCAAGGTGCGTGTGAACCCTGAGGTGTATTCATGTAAGAAATTGTGCATGAAAAAGGCATATATTTAGTGGCACGCCTCTGTGTCCTTTCAATTCTTGTAATTAACTGGAGTGACTGGGTTGGCTTGGATAACTGGGATGACTGGGAAGACTAGGATCACTGGGATGGCTAGGAGGACTAGGTTTACTGGGATAACTGGGGTGACAGGGATGACAAGAGTGACTTGGATGATTAGGATAACTTACTAGGCGACTGGGATGACTGTGATAACAGGGATAACTAGAAAAACTGGGATAACTAGGGTGCCTGGTATGACTGGGATGAAAAGGATGACTAGAATGGCTAGAATGACTGAAATGATTTGGATGCCTGGAATAAAGGGAATGACTAGGAGGACAAGGATGAAGGGAATGAATAAGATGACTGGGATGAGTGGATTGAGTGGGATAATAAGATGACTTGGATGACTACGGTTACTGGGATAAGTGAGATAACCAGGATGACTGGGATAATTTGCATGATTAGGATGAAAAGGATGAATAATAATGAGATGACTGGGATAACTAGGGTGACTGGGATGCTTTGGATGACTTGCATGATTAGGATGAATATTAATAAGATGACTGACTACAACAACTAGGACAATAATTGGCAAGACTACGATGAATAGGATGACTTGGTTTACTGAGATAACAAGTGACAGGGATGATTGTGATGAAACAGAAAAGTAGAATTACTGGGATGATTAGGATGAATGGGGTAATGAGATAACTGAGATGACTAGGGTGATTGGGATAACTGATGACAGGGATATTTTGAATAAAAGAGATGACTGGGATGAATGGGGTGACTGTGATAAATGAAATGACTGAGGTGGCTGGGATAACTATGATGACTACAGAGACTGGGATGACTAGGATGAATGGGTTGACTGGGATGACTAAGGAGACAGACACAACAGTGGTGACCTCATTGACTGGGACAACTAGGGTGGGTGGGATAATTAGACTGACTGCAATGACTGGGATGACTGTGTTGACTGGCATAACTAGGATGGCAGGGATGACAGGTGAGAATAGACTGACTAAGATGACTGGGACAACTGGGGTGACAGGAGTGACTAGGGTGACTTGGATGACTAAAGTGACTGCGACGACAGCAACTACTGGGTTGACTAGGACGCTTGGGTTGGCTTGGATAACTAGGATGAATAGGATGACTGGAATAAGTTGGACTGGTAGGATGAGTGGGATGATTTCATGAAGGAGCCGGAAAAAGGTTTGATACTTTAAAGGGGGAAACAGTGGGATTTGGAATTGTGTGTACCTCTGGAAAAATCCTAAACAAAATGTAGTAGTCTCATAATGGTTAAGAAAGTTACAAAAACTGATACCTGAAATGCCAGGAATCACCAATGGAGGACCATGATCCCTCTGCTTCTTGAGATGTCATCCCTTTAATTGAAGAAATATTTTTGATATCCAACTTGTGATGGGCAAAGAATCTCCTGGAACATCACCAAGTGGGAGGGGTCCTGTTAAATAGCCAGACATGCAAGAAATAATACAGGTAAATTTGACTGTCAGGTAGAAAGGAAGAATTAGTCTCCCTACAGTACCTATTATTATGGATGTCTATTTTTCTGCAAAAACGTTTCCCAACAGAATAAATAAATGAAGTCTTGATTCTTTTTAAAATTCACTAAAAATTTTTAACAACATGAATTGCCGGCAGTATTAACATTTAATACTTGCATAATTTTTAAATTTCGTGATCTGACAACAGCTTTACATTGGCTTCTGATGACTATAATGTATCTCAAGAAACATTAATTTTTTAAGTTAATAAGATAGTAGTAATAATAATAATAATAACAATAAATACTTAATTATACACTCCTGCTTGGCCATGCTGCCTCCAATTACTAATAAAAAAAATGGCTGTACAACAACAGCTGGGTGATTATAACCACTGCAAATGTCCACTTCCTTATCAGAGAAACACCCTGAGCCAGCTTAACCCCACACTCAGGAAACTTTCCAAAAGTCAGAACTGCCTGGCTGGACCTTGGCCAGACTGGTCACTTTGACAATGAATCAGAACTTACAAAGAGTTTTTGCTGAAAAATCATCTCCTTCTTGCCTTACAGACACCCTGCTATAACGTACACCCCGATAATATGAATAGCAGCAAAATCACAGGCAAAAATGAATTACAGACGTTTTGCCTGAAATAAACTTTCGCTTTTACAGACTCTCGGTAATAAAGAAACTAACTTGAGGTCCCTGCAGTGTCCGCTAGAAGGAGAATTGACTGTTTGACTTATCTCACGAAATAGTTTGATTAAAAGTGAAATTCTCATCGCAATGGGAATGGTCTGGCCAGTCAGTTCTGACAAATGAAAAGCACCCTTAGTGATCTCCCAGGCTGGTCATAGACAGAGTGATGTAAAACCAAGTCTCTGTAATGAAGTAAGGTAGCTACAAATAATAAAATTATTCCTGCGTACCTAACCAGATGTAATCCCTAAACTGTGATGCTGTTGTCCTCTAAATCCAGACTCTCTTCCAAAGAATGCAGTCCATTTAAATATTAATCTCTGACCAGCTTGCCTCATTTGTTGTCTTTTTTCTGCCTGAAAAAAAAAAATAAACAAACCATTTTTATAACTTGTGACTTGCCACTTCTTGCTATAAATCTCAACACTCCTTGCAATCCATAAACACATTATGAACATGAAGAAAGTATATTAACATTTCCTAAATGGAGAAAATCAACCATTTGAACTTAAGAAGTGGAAACAAAAAATGAGCTTGACAAATGGTGATTTGAAATAATGTCAGGACTGATAACGTTCCATTTAATGGCACAAAAGCTTAAAAACTAATGGCTGTCACTCATTTCTTAAACTCACTTTTAGATGTTTGGATATCACATATAATATCTGCTTTATGTCTAATGACCAAATCTAAACAATGCTTGTTCTTAAACCATTAACTCTATGGTGGAGAATTAACTCTTGTCTCAAGTATGATAGCAAACATTAACACCCTTCAGCAATAAAACACAGGGGCAGAGCTAGGACGTTTGAAGAAAGAGCTATACACAATTTTCCAAATCCCCCTCCCCAGATCGTTAAAACCCAAATCTTTTTCAGGTTACTTGATTAAAGGAGAGGTTACATTGTAAACTTAAACATAAAAACTGTTTATGAAATGACATAACAGGAAGTTGTAAAAATCATAAATTGGTTGTTATTTATTACATTAACAAGCTACTATCTTGTTTAAAAAATAGTTTTATACTAACAACAGCACCCTACATTTGCATAATCGTGCCCTACTTCAGCTACTACATCTCATTCATCACAGTCATCCCAGTCATCCTAACCAACCAAATCACGCAAGTCATCCCTGGTCATCCAAGTCAATAATTCCCACAAACGCCTGCTCAGCCAAAAACAACATTCCTTTCCCATCGTTTGATTTGCGTGGTAAGTGACCAATAATCGGTTGTGCAATAAAGTGTCGACAGGCTAAACGCGACTAAAACCTGACCCTAGAATTACCGTTTTCCTTCTTTTCTTTCCTTCGCTAAGGTTATGAAGTGCATGGAGTTTTCTAAAATTTGACAAAATCTTATTTTGCCGCCCTGAATATAACATTTATTAGAGGTCAGAAAGTTCTTCCAGTGTTTCATGCAGATCGAGTAATTATCAGATTACCTTGTGGTCAAGGTCAACTTTCCAGAATTTGGAAAGTACAATGTGATTGGGTAAGAATGGGAAAGGAATGTTGGCTTCAGTTGAGCAGGCGTTTGTGGGGAAGGATGAAAAACGAGCTCTCCTAAAAACGCCTGTGTGGGAGGCTAGTAAAACGGCTGTTCTGAAAAAAATATGAATTGTAAACTAATGCTTCACTCCTAATGATTCTACTTCAAAAATACAAGGTCGTTACATGCAGCTACATGCGCTAGAAACAATTTATAAAATTTTCTATACATTTCCCAGGAAAAATTGCAGACAAATACATGGAAAATCTAAAGCAAGCGTCTGGAGAAATTTAAGTAGAGTAACGGCCCCCACAATTTTATAGTAAAATCCTTTGCTGTGTAGCTTTATTTTACAGATTAGAATATTTTTTTCAGAACAGCCGTTTTACGGAAATTATTTGACATTAGATTCCCATAAAAACACCGTAATTTCTCATGCGTTGGCCTACTCATCAAGATGGCGTCGAAAACCACAATGAGGCCTATTATTCACGTATATATAGGTCAGTAACCCCTACCCCCTAAATACAGCTTTTTTGCATCACAGAATGCCCCTATATTGACCTTCTTGTCTGGGTTCTCCATTTCCTCATATCCCCAAGGCTTTAAAAGGGAATTGTGGCATCTATAGGAATTTTACTCTCACTAACATCAATACTATTTTTTTTGCTCGGTGCTTCACAGTTTCACATCTTCTGTTGGTTTAAAACTATAAATTGAATTCTCTTCTAACTCCTCCTTTTTATAAAATTCAAAGTTTCATTTTCAATTGGCTTGAGTAGCGGCATAACCTTCCTTGCCCATGCAGTATGCTTTCCTTCTCCACACTGACATTGGGAAGAATAGACTGTATAATAATAATAAGAGTCTTTATTCATAGTTGGGTAGTCACAATATACGTGTGGCTTAACATACATGACAATGCAATCTATTTAATATCATCATTATGACCAGCCAAAGAAATGTTTATGTGTGAGGCAAGGAGCAGGGACTACTGTTTTATGCTAGTCACCTATCCGTTTCTCAGCTCAGTCTTACCTTTCTAAAGCTGTATAAATATATACACAGTCAGTTGTTTTTGTTTTATGTGTGTCCATGTTTTATCGTCAGCCTTTAGTCTCTAGTCCCCATTTTATACCTAGTCCATATTTTATACCCAGTCCACAGTCCATGGTCTGCAGTCCACAGTCTGCAGTCCGCATTTTATACTGACCGCATTCTTATTATCCTAGTCATGCTTGTTATCTTAGTCATCCAAGTTATCACTATCTTCTTAGAGAGAACTATCGACCCATATCAGTGCTGTCAATCCTATCTAAAATACTCGAAAATATGTAGCAAAGTTGCTATTAAAATATCTTCAAGAGGAACAATTTGGTATATAAATAATTACAATCAGCCTTCCATTCTGGTAATTCCACTAAAATGGCACTTATCACAATCATGGAAAAAACTTTGTTTAAAATGGATAATGATGAACTCAAGGGACTAGTATTAATTTGTTGATTTCCATAAAGTTTTCGACATAATCTATCACAATCTATCACTGAAGAAATTATCAGTGTACAGTGCCAGCCCAGACTGCATGGCTTGGTTTCAATTGTATCTAGATGGGTGACGACAATTTGTGAAAATAGGGTATATAACATCCAAAGCCAAAATCTGTCGTCTGGCAAGGGGTACTGCAGGGATCAATCCTCGGTCCAGTTTTATTTCTCCTATTTGTGAATGATATGCCTTTACATTAATTGAACAACTCCACCATTGATATATATGCCTGCAAAACCACCCTGCCCTTGAGTGCAAACTGGAATAATATCACTCCTTTACTAAAGCTCTTTCTAACGATTTGGAGAATATTGAGAAACGGTCAACTGAAAACACAATGTACATCAATACTGAGGAGACCAAGGCATTACTTGTTACCAGAAAAAGGTTACAACATGAGCTTCATGAATGTGGAAACAGGAAGCTTACAACTATGCCTTAATGCCACAAATATCACCCAAATATCACATCACAAATTACAGGGTTTAATCATTGATAAAGATCTTAGCTTTGAAGAAAAAAAAGAAAAAAATTGAATACAATAAACTGTCAAATCGACTTGGACTTTTGAGGCTCATTAGTCCTTATCTCAAGCAAAGCCACACATTAATTTTCTATCTTGCTCTTACAAAGCCAGTTATGTTGTACCTCAGTCCAATCTGATAATCTTGCAGTAAGGAATTGCTAGAAAGAGTCTTACGGATGCAGAAGAGAACAGCGTGCATTAGAACAACAGGCACATTAACTATGTTTAATGAACTTAACTGGATTCTATTTTTTATTGAGACATATACATGTATGAAAATATATATGAGACTAGATGGAACATCTCTAGATTGCATTAAATCTATATTAAAAACAAATTCTCAGATTCATAGCAGATCCACTCGTTTTTTAAATTTAAATTTGCATTGTCCTGTTTATTACAAAAACACAGCAGGCCACACTTTTAGCATGAGTACAATTATTAGAAATTGGAGCGAACTATCCACTGATGTAAAGAAAGTTTATAATGTTAAATCTTTTAAAAAGAAATTGTATACTGATAATTACTAAGCAAAGAGAGACAGAAAATTTAAAATATGTTTCAAATAGTTAAGTAGCCTTATATACCAAGTCTATAAAACACTGAGGAAAATCAGTAAAATATTCATTTTACTTTAATTTACTTTTTTAAATAGTTAATATAAGTTTTTAAAGAGTTACAATTTTTAAAATAAGACTCTAGATAGTTTCTAAATACTATTTTTGCTTGTTTTTAATAGGCCTTTTGCATTATGCTCTTTCAGTTCCTGCTAAAAACATTTTTCAGAAGAGAACTGTTTTCATGTTTACCAAAAGTTGATCAACTACTGCAAAAGGCCTATTGGGTCTATTACAGCTTTCATATTTTAGTAAATTTTCATCTTCTATAATGACATTATAAAATTACTTTAATATTTTATTGATTTTAAGTTTATAAAGGGCCAAAAGTTTATCAGTTTAGATCATTACTGTCACATGTTGACTCTCTTGAAATAAAGGTGTCGCTTAACTTCACTTCACTCAGTAATACTAGTCATCCTACTCCTTGTTATCATCCTAGTCATCGTAGTTATCGTGGTCATCCTATTCATTGCATTCATCCCAATCATCCAGTCATCAAAGTTAACACAGTTATATCAGTCACACATTGTTGAAAAGAACTTATTGAAAAAATATTGTGGTCACCTCAGTCATTTTAGCCTTCATATAATCATATTCCACTGTCCTAGACATTGCTATTATTCCTGTCACCTCAGCCTCTCATCCCAGTCATCATAGTAATCTAAGTCATCCTAGTCACCCTAGTCATCCAAGACACCCTAGTCACCCTAGTTATCCTAGTCATACTAGTCATCCTAGTTACCCATATCACCCTAGTAGTCGCCATAGTCACCCTAGTCACCCGAGTAATACCAGTCACACTAGTCATCCTAGTCACCCTAGTAGTCATCCTAGTCACCCTCGTGACCCTAGTCACCCTAGTCATGCTTGTAGTCACTCTTGTCACCCTTGTCACCCTAGTAGTCACCCAAGTCATCCTAGTCACTCTTGTTGAACCCTAGTAGTAGCAGTAAATCGATTTATTTGCATGACTGTAACATTTAACAGTATTGCAGCAAAAGCATAATATACTTTTGCTAGAGATAAAATTTTATAACACAACAAGGCTTATAATATTACAGCAACAACTAGTAACCCTAGTAGCCATCCTAGTCACCCTAGTAGTCACCCTAGTAACCCTAGACTAGTCACCCTAGTCATGCTAGTCACGCTAGTCACCCAAGTCACCCTTGTCACCCTAGTAGTCACCCTACACTAGTCACCCAAGTAGTCACCCTAGTCATTCAAGTCACCTTAGTCACCCTGGTCACCCTTGATCCATGCTATTCTCCGCAATAAAGTTAGTATAGAGGTTCTTTTGTGCAGCATTCATCATGTAAGTTACACAATTTCTTTGCACTTTAAAAGCATGGAGGTCTTCTTGTCTGCCAGTTTTCTGCCACCGCCTTTCTGCTTTTCTCTTAAGACATTTGGCAGCCCCTCATTTCAGTGGTGTACCATGGAACAGAAGGGCGTGCCTTCACAGTCTTGGATTTCAGTGGAGCATGACAGTCGACCAGCCATTGTCAAAGGTCATTGACATAAAGAAGATGTCACCAAGTCATTCTTAAATGACTCCATGTCTATTGATAGATATTTCCTGTAAGTAACCAGCTTTTCCACTGCTGGAGGTTTCTCTGGAATCATCCTGCAGCATACTGACGCATGATCTGAAATAAACCCGTCAACTTTAGGTGGAGCTACTAGAACGATCTCAGAGCAAAGGGTGATTATATGGTTGAGGGTGTGGCCCTCCTTGTGGGTGCTGCCCTTCACATGCTGTTGAAGCCCGAATGATTCGAGCAGATCTGCAAATTTTATGGCATCAGAGTCACGCAGATTATTGATGAGGATGTTAAAGTCTCCAGTGAATAAAATGCGCTCTTTAGACAGAAGAACTGATTCGAGATAATCTGAAAATTCCCCAAAGAAGACAGTTGTTGGGACCTTGCATTTATCAGAGTATGGTGGTCGATAAGATTATAAACAAGCGAATACAGTTACTTACTGTAGTCACAGTCCACTCAGAGATTTCAAAGGAGCTCTTCTCACCTGTTTCAACTTTCTTAACACGCAAGGAGTCACGGAAGATGAGACCTGTTCCACCAGCACACCAACCCTGCCATGCGTGGTCTAAGAAATTATACCTGTCCAGGTTCAACTCCGCTCTTACAGCAGCATCATCCTCCATAAGCCAAGTTTCTGTTATTACATTTAAGGGTCAGCTTTGCAATTGCATAGGTAGTCCATAAGCACTGCTGACTTATTCCTTACTGACCTGGCGTTTAATAACCACAGGGACAGAGAACCCAGCACGTGAGGACTTAAAATACAAAGGGCATCCAGGACATCGATAACCTGATGAAAAGCATCTGCCACATCTACACCAACCACAGTGTCAGGGCCAACACAACTACCTTCGTAGAAATTCAGTACTCTCCCAGCACCACCAAAACTTCCAAAGAGGACTTTCATGTAAGACCCAACTAATTACCGTCCTTCATGAGAGAGCAAGCACCCTTAAATCTGTGGTCAAGTCAACATGATCTTCCATGATTTCACAACAGACACTGTTCCTCACCAAAAGCTGCTCCTTAAGGCCAAATTTTATGGTATTTGCGGTAAACTAAATGACTAGCTTCGGGGTTTTCAATTGGTAGAACACAATGTATAGTGGTGAATGGTTCATCATCTAATTGGTCAACTGTTCTATTTGGTACACCCCAGGACACAGTTATGAGGCTAATTATGTTTCTTCTACTGTATCAATGACTGACATTGTACCGTCTGTTGTATCATCAAAGGTTTGCTCTGAGAGGTTTTTCTACGGTTACTCCAGTTTTCCCCTCACCTCAAAAACCGACACTTCCAAATTCCAATTCGATCTGGAAAGCACAGACACGTTTAAACGGGTTCATACGAACTCTTAAGTGCTTCGTGGGTAAAAAAGCAATTTACATTTTTTTAAAACTATTTGCAGATGACAGAGTGAAGGGCTGTCACTACGATTTCAAGTTGCCAGGAAAATACAACAAGTAAGCCCGGAATCAAACAGCTAGCGATTTCTTTTGGTTCTATTTTTCCTCTATTTTCCCATGAAAGTAGCTGGGGGCCACCTTCTTAGCAGCCGGGGGAAATCCATGTGCTTTACATCACAATAATTGAGTCCTCGGCTGACCATGACACGGTTCAGCAAGACCTATTGCAGCTTGAGCAATGGGCAGCTATGTGGCAAAAGAACTTTACCCCTAGCAAATGCAACACCATGTCCATTAGCCTGAAGCATCAGCCATCACCATACAGTCTGTACATGTACTTGAACACACTTTGTTACACTACATATTCTTGGAGAGAGTCACATTCCAGAATTTAGAGATTTACATTGCCAGCTTCCTTAACTGGTCAAAGCAGACTGTAGCGGTGAAAAGAAAGCAAACAAGATTCTAGGTGTACACAAAAGGAAATTGGCATCTTGTAGCCCTGTTGTCAAGGAACAAGCCTATTTGGCCCTGGTCTGTCCAGTGTGTGAATATGGCTCCATTGCCTGGTCTCCATACACAGAAAGATATCAGTAGTATTAATACCATGATATCAAACTTGGGGTGACACGTGGAAGTATGCCCAATTTGACAATATCATGATCAAAACAGGTAACAGCCTCTCTCTGTGTGACATGAGTTAGAATGCAGCACCCATTCCAGTTTCAATGTTTTCGTTTTTGTCTAACATTAATGCACATAAGTTTTCTTTTTTTTGTTAGAATTGTTCCAGTTTGAAATGCTTTGTCCCCTACTTACGTTTAGTTTATGCTGACTCTGTTACTGCATTTCACTCAAGTATTTGTAGCAATTTACTTTACTGATGATCTTTTCATTATATGTTGAGGTATACAAATTAATAATCAAACCAGTTCAAAAATTTTGAACTAAAAAACAAATTAAACTACAACATACACACTGCATAACTGACTGACTACCTATTTGATTGTGTAATAAACTAAAAATATATTTACACCAACAGAATGCTACTAGAATTATTAAAGAACATATTTTTGAATGGACAAAAAGAAAAAGAAAAGTAATGTGAATGTGTTAAAGGGACTACATGACACATGATAAATGTACACTACGTAAGCTGTGTTACAGTGGAACCTCAGCTGTTACAAAGGGCTAAGCAATGGACAACAAAAATATTTGCCATTACAAGGTTTCACTATATCAAGGTTCTTTTCATATATTTTACAAATACTTCGGCCAGGAATATAATTTGCTCGTTATACCGAGGACTTCGTTTTATGGAGGTTCGTTAAAACAAAGTTCCACTGTACTGTAAAATGTTCAGATTATCTTGTTTACCTTGCCTTCATGCTGACTATTCTTGCTGATCTCGTTTTCTGATTGAATTAATGTTGTCCAGGAGGCAATACCATCCCTCTTCATCCATGTCTCCCAATAATACAAAATGCAAGTCTGTCATTAAAAGAATGAAAAATAAATTTCAACTAACAGAACTTTACAAAGAATAACACCTGTAGGAGTACTGTATCGGAGTTAACCACTTAACAGGGAATTGTAACACAACTGTGTGTACAAGATAATAGGACACTTACTTTATACAACTTTATACAGGTGAAACTTAGAACTTAAGACCTAAGCCTGTCTTGCTTCAAAAAACATTGCAGAGACTTTTATAAGAATAAAGTAAGGGGCTTTGATCCTGATCACCCACATGTAGTGCAGTTTTCAGTCATGATCAACAGTTTATATATGTTACTTTTTCTGACAACTTCTTTTTCTTTCTTTTCTTTCCTCATACAGTACATTGTCTATAGGCTATGGAAAAGTAATACCCAAGTCATTGAGAAGGCAATATTTTGTCATGGCCAATTTATTTTACAAAGCCACCCATCTTATAGGGTATACATTTGCCAAGGAGGGATGTATATCAGTGTTATAGGTCAAAAGTTTTTAAACCTATGTTGATTCCCTATTTTCTTCCTCTCCTAGCCCTAATTATTCCTGAATTAGGGCTGAAGACAAAGGAAACTGAGAATCAACCTAGGTTAAAAAATATTAACCTAAATTTAATTTTAACCTATAACATATACATAATTATCAAAGTTATATGATTATCACACTTATAATTTGATTATTTTCTTTTCATAGCATTAAATAAACTTATATTATCGTGACGTGTATTCCCAGTTAATCCACGTTTTCACATAGGAATAAAGATATATCATAACACAGTTACGTAGACAGTTATCATTACCATTGTCACCGTAATAATTGTTATCGTGAAAGAATTATTTCTTGCCAGATTATGCTCACTTCTGATTTCTGTCAGCCTTGTTAGTTAGCTCGAGGCTCTCAACAACTACTTTCCCGTAGAAACCCCCAGTGAACCTTCCAAGTATTGTTAAATATCAGGGATGTCGTTACAGGTTGGGAGTGGGGGGCGATTTCCCCTGGCTACTTTCCTAGGAAAAGTAGAACCAAAAGTACTCCCTAGCTTTGATTCCCCGACTATTCTACTTGCTGTGTTTTCCCAGCAACTGAAAATCTTACTGACAGCCCTGAATATTTCGATCTTACTATTTCCAACCCTTAATATAATATATAGATTATTAATACTTAATATGTCCCTTGAGATCGGTGGACTAGTTTGGCAGTTTGTTTCCCTAAAGCAAAGCATTAATAAAATTTCGCAAACTATGAGGAAAAGACGTTCTACACAAGTGAAAAATTAAAGAACAAACACTAACAGATTATGAGCCTAATTTCGTATGTGAAATATAAAATATGAAGAAGCATAAACAATGTAGAAACCCCAAGGAAAAAATAAGTAAGCTTAAAAAAAAACAAGTGGTACATCGAAAAAAAGGACAATCGAGCTTTGAAGTTTAAACAAACAATGGCTACAAACCTTGGAAATACTCGAAACACGGTAGAACCACCTTGATGCCTGACGGCCGCCATCTTGGAATTCTTTTTTAGACCCCAGGTTCCCGCTTCGCGCGACACGCGACAGTGCGAACAGAAGTTATTTTTCGCGCGCGTGTGTGGCGCTTCACACCCGCCCGCCCACGTCCGCGTCGCGCTTTCCTTCTCTCGCCTGAAAAAGGCGAAAAAATAACGCCTGCTTTTCAGGCTACTGATCAAGGGTATTAAGGTTTTTTGACAAAAATACTATTTCAGTGAATGGCATAAAAGATAACTAAATTTATGGTCCCCTGGGTTTTTGTTTTATTCAGTTTGGGAGCGAATGTTAGCGCCTTCGAGGCAATGGAGGGTACCAAGACTCTCGAGGGTACTACCTATGTGTGGCAGGTGTTGGGGACGACACCCTCGTCCCTAGGGAGTCTCCCCTAGAAAATGGGAGGAGCAGGAGGCACCCCATCCATTTTCTGACGGAAAGCCCTCAGGACGAGGTTGTAAGGAAGAAGAGAGGCATTGAGAGGCATGCGAATACATAGTGGCCCCTGGAAGTAAGGAAGGGATTTCTCTTTTTCCTTCCCAGCGCGCTCAGCACGGCCATCGCGTTCTCGCGCAAGGCAGGCTATGTCCGAATTAGGCTAAAATACAGGTAAAAACTCACTAGGAGAAATGGACTGTCCGGGCGAGGGATCACAGCAACCTTGACCCCAGGGCGCTTTTCCCTGGCTTTGGAGGTGGGGCGGGAAAAGCGCCCTAGGGACGAAGTTGGGATCACCCCTTTTCGAGGACGGTCCGCGCCAATTCGGTGTTTAGCCCCATCTGACCAAGATAGTCAGAAACCCATGCCAGGAAGAACTCATAGTAAAGGGGCCAATAAGACGAACAGGTAGTGACAAAAGAAGGCTATATAATACACGGCCCACTAAATATCTAACTTAAAAAACTCCTCCCATTGTCCCGCAGTCGTCGAACCCCCGCCCCCCCCCCCCCCCCCCCCGCATAGGGCGACTTACCCGGTCTAGTGAGCGTGTTTTTAGTGAGAAAATAGTTGACTTCCGCCTTGACCGAGTTGACTTAGACTGTTCACAGTCCTCTATTTTTCCGTAAGATCATCGAGATCGAGCGCTTTGTGTTACGGACTGCCATCTTGGATGAGTGTCAAAACTACTTAGGGGGCGGGGGCAGATAATCCCCGACGCCCGCCCCCTCGGTACATTTGAAAATCGAGGTACCCGTGACGGTAACACGCGGTATATCTAAACGATCTCTCGAAAAAATAGGGGACTGTGAACAGTCTAGAGTTGACTCGGGTGAGGGGCGATCCTCTGTGTTTATATAGAGGAAAGTTGGCCTGGCTAACAAGGTGACCCTACCATGACAAAAGGGTGACTTGGCCACCCTTCTAGCCAAGCCAACTTTATTTCTCAAGTAAACAGGTGGCCATGTTTTATAAGGAAATTTAGGAAAAGTTGGCTCTTCCAGGCTATCTCGGTTAGGCGCGAGTGATCCTTCTACCCGGGACACCTTTCGGTCAGGTAAAACGGGGACTTATTCAACCACGCCCAAGTTCTTCAATCAGACGCTCTTCTCCCTGCCGGGGAGCTTAATATTTCAAACATATTTGAAGTGGGGGTGCATAATAGGGACGGAGTGGATATTCAGTTTAGCAAAGACGATGGCATCAGTTCTCCATAAAGGACTTGAATAAAAATTGAAAAAGCTCAAGTACAAGAAGTTGAGGGTCATGCAGCCGAGGAAATAAAACAAATACTAACTTTCAGTTGGTAAATCAACCATCCCGGATCAGTTCACACGAAGTTTTACAGTCGTGATTGATTAACACAGTCTATCATTTTTTAGTGAAGAGCAATATCTGGGAGGGGAGGGGGGGCGCTTAAAAGAGATGGGGGCTTATTAACTTTCACCCCCTGAAAAGGGGAGGCTCAATAGAGCATTTACGGTAATTAAAAAGGGAAGTAGGGGAAATCCTATATGAATCTGATAAAGACGCTCTTCGAGGAACTCGTCTCGCTAAAAGGAGTTAATGCAGCCTTTTGTCTCAATAGACCTTTTTCACAACACCCCCCATCTTTGCACGCGTTTTATGTTTGCTGGGATAAAAGCAATGTCACGTGGTATTTCAGGGGGCAAACAAGTGCCAATCGCCAGGCTCCTGCAATCGGTTATCCTTTGGGCTGTTTTCTCAATACCGGCAATCGCGGTCGAGTTTGTTTATTCTCTCAAAATTAAACGTCGCGTAATTTTTACGTGCGTAAATGAAATAGAGGCAATATATGGAAGGTCACTCGTACACGTAAAAGTTGAACCTCGCCCAACTTTACTTCGTCAATTGTTGGAGGAAGTGTATTTGCGTTAATGGGTATTTGAACGTAAAAAATATCATTAACAGTTTTCTCAGCTTTGAACATATTAGAGAAAGCAAGGACTTTTGGGGTGCATGTTTCACGCAAAAGCTTGAATGTTTGAACGATTTATTCAAACAATAGACCACATTTTCTATGGGTTTACCGGCGTGATAGCCCACGCGGGATGTTGGAAGAAGACGGCTCGTGATTTACAAGCTTTTTGAGCGTTCTCCGAACATCCCAAGTGGGTTATCACGCCGGTAAACCCATAGAAAGTGTGGTCTATTGCTTTTATAAAATAACTTTAAGTTTTCTATGAGTTTACCGGCACAATAAAGGATAGGCTTTTAACCAATCAGAACGCGCGTACTTCTTTTACGCGCGTCCTTTTATACATTGCTTCTACTTTATTTACGCACGTAAATTTACGTACATAAGCACGTCAAAATTACGCAACAGTGGAAATCCACCATAATGGAGCGAAGAAGCGCCCGGCCGATCTCTAAAGTGGAGAGTCATATATCAGGGGCACCCAAAGAGAATACAGTTCAAAACCACTTGAACATAGCATTGTTAAACGTATTTTAGTATCTAAACGGTAGATATGGGCATATTTTTATCCCCTAAAAATTTTTCACCTGTTCGATTTCCTAGCTGAAAGTCTAGTGATCAGAAAATTATAGGGATCAAAACTTACGTTTTCGAAAATTTCAGCCAGAAAAAAGGCTCCGAAATTTCTAGGAGACCTTTTTACGGTAAAAATCCGTTAAAAATGGGCAATTATACCATTTTTTAGATACTCGAAAATCCTAGGAGAGGCAGGCAAGCAAGAAATTTTACAACAAATGTTCCAAAAATTCTAGATCTCAAATCGTCTTCCGAACAGATATTTTCCGAAAATTGACGTTGGGTGCCCCTGACATATCGGATCAGGTATTCATACCATACTGGATAGCTTTTCGTGTCGACATTGAAAGCTATCCAGTACAGCATGAATATAGCCTTATTGTTTGTTTTTGTTGTTGTTTGCTTGTTAGTTTGTTTTTTCGCTGTTAGAGTATTCCTCGTTATATGCACAGTCCCAGCGTGAAGATAAATAGGCCTCTTACTACTACACGGGTTCGTCGTCCGTACTGAAAGTAACAGACCGAGTTTTTTCCTCTCGAATTTACGGACCAAGAACTATGAACCAAGCAGGCTATAGAACCGACGGAAAAAAAGATCCTTATGTTACAGTACCTATTGTGAAAATAAGGACCTTAAGATCGGAGGACGGCGACGGCAGCGAAAACGTCGCTTTAAAAGTAAACGCGCTTTAATTTCTTCAATCTTCATCTAGAATGGTTTAAGAGCTACATGCATGATAGCAAGCAGTACGAACGAATTGGTTCTGAAACGTCCGGGATGCGTAAATCTACACACGGAGTTGCCCAAGGATCCATTCTGGGACCGGCCTTATTTAATGTGTACATCAACGATTTGCCTGGCGTTCCAGATTACTGCCCCCGTGACGAAACCCGCCACAAAAGTGATTCCTCTCCAACGATAACACCGAGCATAGACAAACTCAAGAAAACACGTATATAAAAAAATATACTCTAAACGTTTATTAAAACAATACTCCCAAAAATCCACGATTTTAAGATTAACTAGGCGTTTCTATAATTATACTCATTTCACTAAACAATTAAAACGGGATAATTATTCTAATTTCTAAAGACTAATGCGATATTACTTCTGATAATTATTTTACACAAAATACCCAGCGATTTTTGAACTACTTAGTAGTTCAAAACAACAGGGGCCGCCCAAGGACTTGTGGAAGGACGAATTATACCCATTTCTAACATTTTCTTAATCTCTTTGTTGACCTCCTCTTCGAGTCTTTGAGGTATTCTATAGGGTACACTTCGGATGGGTGACGACCCGCCAGTGTCGATTATATTTTTTGTGTAGCTACATTCGTTAAGTTTGGTTTTCCCGAAAACACATCAGAATACTCATGTAAAAAATTGCTCACCTGGCTCCTTTGACCTTCGGTTAAGTCATCCGAGATCATAACATCTTCCCAGGTTTCCTCGTGACCAAAGGGGGGGAACATTGTTTTCGTGGGGTAGTGGCATTTCTGGGGACTCTTTCATCACTAAAGCGACCATTTCGTCTCTGCTCTGCCATTTACTTAACAAGTTAATATCATAAGTGCGATGCTGCTTGCCCGGCGGGGGGTGGGTACTTCAGGAAATTCTGGATGGGGATGTGTCGCTGGGACCCTGGAACCCTTAACCTATACCAGAGCTAGTTCAGCTAAATTTTGCTACCCTATACTAGAGTAAACTCCCCCAATCCCCTTTATCCTGGAGTAGCTGTTTCCCTAGTCTAGATAAAATCTTCAACCAACTGATTAGTTTCCTGAAAAATGATACCCTATTCTAGACCCAAATGTTCTGATTTATATACCCTATCCTAGAGTAAACTGCTTGAAAACCATACCCTTCACACCGGCACCTACCTATATAGCCCATATATGGCAGTACCCCCCCGCCCCTCCCGGGGCTGCTTGCAAGTATTACCGGTGTCAAGTTCATAATTCAACCCATCTTCTAGTGCTCTCGTGATTGTAAAGGGTCCTTGCCATTTCATCTCTAATTTACTTCCAGGGGTGGGCAACAAAAGTAAGGCTGTGACGAAACCCGCCACAAAAATGAGTCCTCTCCAAAGATAACACCGAGCATAGACAAACTCAAGAAAACACGTATATAAAAAAAATAATGCTCTAAACGTTTATTAAAACAACACTCCCAAAACTCCACGGTTTTACGATTAACTAAGCGTATCTATATACTCGTTTCACTAAACAATTAAAACGGGATAATTATTCTAATTTCTAAAGACTAATCCGATATTAATTGTGATAATTATTCTAATTTTTAAAGACTAATTCGATTTTACTTTTTCCTACACAAAATACACAGTGATTTTTGAACTTCTTAGTCTACAACATAATTTACAAATTATCTTCTTCGAACACGCAGTAATAGTTCCCTTTTTAGTTCACCTTACGTATAAAACAGAGTTCCTCGTCTTTCCTTTAGTCCAGCCCACAGCAACTCCTTCCGAACACAACACCACTTTAACTCGATCGCAAAACCTCCAAACTCCAGTAGCCGCCTTTCTCTTATATCTTTCACAGACTTGCTCCGGCTTCGGTCTCCCGGTCTGCCGCTGCTCTCTAGTTCAGTCTGGTTTTCCACAACCGTTCTTGGAGAGATGTTATGTAACGCACTGACTTCTTGGAGAGATGTTACGGTCTCCACAATACTTCTCCTGCTCTCTCAACTTTGACAGTACATCAAACTGCTTTCTTCCGACAAAATGACTTCTTTTGCCGTGAAGTTAAAACAGACGCCTCTGCTGAAGGGATTTCAGTAGAACGGCTTGTGCTTCAAGGTCTCTCTCTTACAGTCTCTCTGAACGCGCCCTCCGCACTGACTTTTTAGCGACGCGGCTCCTTCTTAACATCTAAAACTTCCAAATCCCATGCAAATGCAAGGTGTGGCAAAAAGAGACTATTGTAAAAGGTCCGATCTAGTAATTAACGGCTTACAACCAATAGAACGGCTTACAATGAATATTTTACCTAATTAGTTTTGTAACGAACAATAAAGTACCAACTGCAACAATAAAAGTTACGCAATAGCGTACACGGCAAAAAATACTTAAACAAAAAAAAATTAGCATAAAAGAAACAACTATTATTAATTAGGCATTCTATGACACCACACCTCCCCCACCCCCCCCCCCCCCCCCCCCATACAATGACTATGGTTTTTAGGGAAAGTGAAGACGAAAAATAGCCTAAGCGCGAGCGATGAAAATACATATTTACAGTAAAAGCTTACTTAAACCCTGCTAAGGGCATCTACGTTACAGTTCTGTTTACCACTTTTGTGTTCGACTACCATGTCATATTCTTGTAGAGTAATGCTCCACCACAGCAGCTTCCTGCTCTTATCGCGGATCTGATTCAACCACACTAAAGGGTTGTGGTCCGTCTGCAGCTAAAAAGTACGGCCATACAAATAGTACCGAAACAGCTCAACAGCTCATACAATACCTAAGCGCTCCTTCTCTGTAGTGAATAACATTTGCTCTCTAGGCTGAAGCTTTCTACTTGCATAAGCTATAGGGTGTTCCTCTCCTTCCTGATCTTTCTGACTTAAGATTCCCCCAAGACCTCTATTCGAGGTATCTATTTGCAAAACGAATTCGTCTTCCCAATGTGGCGGTCTCAAAACGGGTGGGTTCTGCATAGCAGCTTTTAGATCCTGAAATGCCAACTGATGGGTTATATTCCACTGAACCTTAGAAGAATTCTTACCTTTAGTTAGGTCAGTCAAAACAGCAGCTCGTTCTAAAAAGTTAGGAATAAACTTTCTGTAATACCCAACTAACCCAAGAAAAGATCTTACCTGCTTCTAGTAACCCCTAACTGGTCGTACAACTGGGCCAAGAACTTACTCATGAAATTGGAACCCTGGTCAGACACTATTTCACCGGGAATACCGATGAAATATGGCCTCTCGATACCGAGTAGCATAATCTACTATTGTTAAAATGTATTTATAGCCAGTTTTTGTCCTACAATCATGGACAAAAGTCTTGGGACACTTTTGCGTTTCTGGGGCGTTTTCCAATTCACACAGGTCCAAACCCTCCCCTCACCCCACAAACAATGCTGGACGCGTGTATCCACAATTTTTTCCGAGTTTCAACTTTGTATAGGGTGGGGGGAGGGAGAAGTGCAAGAAAATTTCGAAAATGATGCACTGTTTTAAGAGGGAACCGAGAAGTGACAGAAAAATATGCATATTGCAGTAATGTCCCACGGATTGTAGGTAATTCACCAACAATGTCTATAGCGATCTTCTTAAAAGGCTCGGGAACGTTTTCCACCGGTTTTAAAGGTGCTCTTTTTGACTTTAATTTCCTGGTTACCAACTGACATTGAAGACAAGTTGCACAATATTTGCGTACATCAAAACTTAGACCAGGCCAAGAAAAATGCGCAGCTATCCGGTCAAATGTCTTTTTGCTACCCATATGACCTGATAAGGGGATTGTGTGGCCAACCCTCAAAATTTCGTTTCTGTCCATAGGATTCTGGCATTACAATACGATCAACATACCTAGTTCCATTATGCTCATCTGAGAGATATTTGCGATGAAACAAGAGGTCATTTGTGAAAAAGTAGCCATCTGATTCGTCTGGTGCCTTTTGGAACTCTTCACGGCGTATCTTCTCGAGAGTTACGTCGAACGTTTGATCCGCAATCAGCTGACTTCTATTTCGGTCGAGGATGTTTACTGGAAAATTATTCTTTTCAGGCTCGTCTACCACGGTACCATTCTCGGAATTCTCCTTACCTTTCTCTTCCGGTATCTTTCCCTCAAAGAGACTTTGCAGATCTCCTTCCTCTGGACCCTCCCGTTTTTTTTTTGATAAACGTTTGACTGCTATTGAACTTTCTAGGCCAATTAACTCGTCTGCTCTCAACTGGGCTTCTTCGAATGCTCTCTGTCTTCGAGTCACTACGAAGGCCTCTTGTCCACCAGCATCAGCTGCCGAAACGTTTTCCTCCCATTGCTTCAAAATATTTTGCCTCGAAAGCGTATTTCCAAAGGAGGACCTGCCAGGTAGCTTGTCCAAAACTCCAACTAATTCTACATGTTTACCTTCCTTGCTATCAAAGGCGAACTGTAAGAGGTTCTCCCGCAGCTGTTAATATTGTGATCTTGTCACCAGTCAAGGCTGAGCTGTTTACATATTTCCTGTGAACTAGAGTCCTAGAACACTCAGAATCAACGACCATTTCTGCAAACTTACCATTTATTTTACCTCGAACACTGCAGGGAGGAAACTCAGATTGTTCTGTCGTTAGCGGTGTCATGCACAACAGGTACCCCTGTGAGGGCTTCCCACGACCCTTACCACAGTTAAACGACATGTGTCCTGGTTTACCACATTTGTAGCACTTAATTTCAGGCTTTGTAGTCTTTTGCTCGGGGGAAGATGAGGGCTTTGAACGCTTTTCTTGATTTTGATTTTGTTTCTTCAGGCAAAGAATCGTCTAAAGAATCCTCTAAACCTTTCCTTTTTCCCAGATTTTCCCCCACCTCAGTTTGTTACATACTTACCCTCAACAAGTGGTCCTTTTCTGGACTGAACATGCAAATTGGTGAGATTACCAAGTTCCTCAACAGTCTTTGGCTCCTGTTCCTTTAACCAAGCTCTAAGTTTAGGGCTTACTGCATCGAGGAATCGCTCCATCATTATTTGTTCGATGATTTTTTCTGCATCCCCTGTAGCCTCGGCAACGGCCATCCAACGATTGAGGCACCTCCGGGTCCTGTTTCCCCACTGAACAAAATCCTCATCAGGTTTTTTCTCCGAAGTCCGAAACCTATATCTATAATGATCAGCAGTTAACTGGTAAGCTTTAATGATAATGGCCTTACTTTCGAAATAACCTTGGCAGACAGGGTCAGGAATTTCTAAGTAGATTGACTTAGCCTTTTCAGTCAGCTTGGGTACTAAGTTCCCAACTCAGTCCCCATCAGTTAGGGATTGTGCTCTTGCAGTCATTTCAAAAATCCGGAAATAATCATCCATATCTTCACTTTCCCTCATTTCTCTGATTTTCATAAATCTGGGCCCTCTAGTCTCATTGTTACTCACCTGCCGTCTTTCCGACTCTCTTGCAGCAAATTGTTCTTTCTCAGCTCTGAGTTTTCTAAATGTCTCCTCTTCTCGAATCAAACGTTCTTCTTCTTCTTGGGACTTTTCCCTTTCATACTCTCTTCTTTCTTTCTCCGCCTCCCTTTCTGCCTGGCGCCTCTCTCTCTCAACCTCTCTCTCTAGCTCCCTAATTTCTCTATTATTATTATTATTATTATTGTTATTATTATTATTATTATTATTATTATTATTATTATTATTATTATTATTACTAGGGTGTGCATCCCCGTCACTTTCATACGGAAGTCCCGCGGGGTTAATTTATCACTCGTATAATCAAGAGAAAACATTGAACTCCACTCATTTCTATTACCATACTCTGTTCTATTGCCTTTCAGTCCTACAGTATGTATTACCGGCAGTGTAATAACCTGTGTAGCAAGCGTTTCCGCTCGAGTTAATACCATTTTTTATGTTCTCGCTCCAAGTTTTTGTGCAGGCTATCTCATTAACAGCATTTGATATACCGACACACCTTTTAGATTCTTAAAATGAGTGACACGGATCTGATCCTTTCCCTCCTTCATAGTGATTTTGGCTACATTTTTTACATTACTTTGATAGCAAGTCTAACCTTTTTTAGCTGAGATGAATAGGTAATGCCTGTTTAATTTTTTTGTGTATTGATAGACGATTGATAAAGGCAACTGATCGATTGCCAACAGTATTAGAGGAGTTCTGGCTCTAAACCTTGGAAACAATTAGGAAATTTTCACACTATACCAGTAGCTTTTGTGCCTGCACAAAAACCACACCGGATTGGACTTCTGCATAACAAAGGTCACTCCGGCGCGATTTCACTCTAACGGTAGATTTCCATTGTCGCGTAATTTTTACGTGCGTAAATGAACTAGAGGCAATGTATGGAAGGTCACTCGTACACGTAAAAGTTGAACGTCGCTCAACTTTACTTCTTTTACGCGCTTCCTTTTATACATTGCTTCTACTTTATTTACGCCCGTAAATTTACGTACATAAGCACGTCAAAATTACGCAACAGTGGAAATCCACCATAATGGAGCGAAGCTGCGCAGGGCCGATCTCTAAAGTGGAGAGTCACATACCAGAGGCACCCAACGAGAATATAGTTCAAAACCACTTAAACATAGCATTGTTAAACGTATTTTAGTATTTAAACAGTAGATATGGGCATATTTTTATCCCCTAAAAATTTTTCACCTGTTCGGATTTCCTAGCTAAAAATCTAGTGATCCGAAAATTATAGGGATCAAAACTTACCTTTTCGAAACTTTCTGCCAGAAAAAAGGCTCCGAAAATTCTAGGAGACCTTTTTAGGGTAAAAATCTGTTTCAAAAGGGCAATTATACCATTTTTTAGACGCTCGAAAATCCTAGAAGAGGCAGGCAAGCAAGACATTTTACAACAAATGTTCCAAAAATTGTAGATCTCAAATCGTCTTCCGAACCGATATTTTCCGAAAATTGACGTTGGGTGCCCCTGACATATCGCCGGGATCAGGTGTTCATACCATACTGGATAGCTTTTCGTGTCGACATTGAAAGCTATCCAGTATAGCATGAGTATAGCCTTATCGTTTGTTTTTGTTGTTGTTTTTTCGCTGTTAGAGTATTCCTCGTTATACCCGCTGTCCCAGCGTGAAGATAAATAGGCTTCTTACTACTACACGAGTTCGTCGTCCGTACTGAAAGTAACAGACCGAGTTTTTTCCTCTCGAATTTATGGACCAAGAACTCTGAAGCGAGCTGGCTATAAAACCGACGGAAAAAAAGATCCTTATTTTACAGCCGGTGCCTATTGTGAAAATAAGGGCCTTAAGATCGGAGGAAGGCGACGGCAGCGAAAACGTCGCTTTAAAAGTAAATGCGCTTTAATTTCTTCAATCTTCATCTAGAATAATTTAAGGGCTACATGCATGATAGAAAGTAGTACGTACGAATTGTCTCTGAAACGTCCGGGATGTGTAAACCTACACAGTACGCGGAGTTGCCCAAGGATCCATTCTGGGACCGGCCTTATTTAATGTGTACATCAACGATTTGCCTGGCGTTCCAGATTTCTGCCCCCGTGGCGAAACCCGCCACAAAAGTGAGTCCTCTCCAACGATAACATCGAGCATAGACAAACTCAACTTTTTGTTTAGAGAGAAAACCGTTTAAATAAAACCCCATAAAACGGCCATAAATAGGCCCGTGGACCACACAGGAGAGACGTAACACACATTTTAAGTAAGGTAAGCTGTTTTTTATTCAAAACCTTTCATTTTCGTCGGTTACGGAAACGATAGGTTTTTTCCCCGTACAAATCCTTATATTTTGAATGTTACGCAACAATGCTGATGCTCGCCGATGCTCATATTTCGAGCTTGGGCTACCTGTATACTTAGTAGTTCAAAACAACAGGGGCCGCTCAAGGACTTGTGGAAGGAGGAATTATACCCATTTCTAACATTTTCTCAATCTCTTTGTTGGCCTCCTCATCGAGTCTTTGAGGTATTCTGTAGGGTACACTTCGGATGGGTGACGACCCGCCAGTGTCGATTTTGTGGGTAGCTACATTCGTTAAGTTTGGTTTTCCCGAAAACACATCAGAATACTCATGTAATAAATTCCTCACCTGGCTCCTTCGGTTAAGTCATCCGAGATCATAACATCTTCCCAGGTTTCCTCGTGACCAAAGGGGGGAATATTGTTTTCGTGGGGTAATGGAATTTCTGGGGACTCTTCCATCACTAAACCGGCCTTTTCGTCTCTGCTCTGCCATTTACTTAACAAGTTGATATGATAAGTGCGATGCTGCTTGCAAGTCTTACCGGTGTCAAGTTCATAATTCAACCCATCTTCTAGTGCTCTCGTGACTGTAAAGGGTTTTTGCCATTTCATCTCTAATTTACTTCCGGGGGTGGGCAACAAAACTAAGGCTGTGACGAAACCCGCCACAAAAGTGAGTCCTCTCCAACGATAACACCGAGCATAGACAAACTCAAGAAAACACGTATATAAAAAAAATAACAATGCTCTAAACGTTTATTAAAACAATACTGCCAAAACTAAGCGTAACTACATACTCGTTACACTAAACAATTAAAAAGGGATAATTATTCTAATTTCTAAATACTAATGCGATATTAATTGTGATAATTATTCTAATTTCTAAAGACTAATTCGATATTACTTTTTTGTACACAAAATACACAGCGATTTTTGAACTGCTTAGTTTACAACATATTGACACATTATCTTCTTTGAACACGCAGTAATAATTCCCTTTTTAGTTTACCTTACGTATAAAACAGAGTTCCTCGTCTTTCCTTTAGTCCAGCCCGCCGCAACCCCTTCCGAACACAACACCACTTTTACTCGATCCCAAAACCTCCAAACTCCAGTAGCCTCCATTCTCTTATATCTTTCACCAACTTGCTCCGGCTTCGGTCTCCCGGTCTGCCGCTGCTCTCTAGTTCAGTCTGGTTTTCCGCAACCGTTCTTGGAGAGATATTATGTAACGCACTGACTTCTTGGAGAGATGTTACGGTCTCCACAATACTTCTCCTGTTCTCTCAACTTTGACAACACATCAAACTGCTTTCCCCCGACAAAATGGCTTCTTTTGCCGTGAAGTTAAAAGGGACGCCTCTGCCGAAGGGATTTCAGTAGAACGGCTTGTGCTTCAAGGTCTCTCAGTCTCTTACAATCTCTCTGAACGCGCCCTCCGCACTGACTTTTTAGCGACGCGGCTCCTTCTTAATATCTAAAACATCTAAATCCCATGCAAATGCAAGGTGTGGCAAAAAGGGACTATTGTGAAAGATCCGATCTAGTAATTAACGGCTTACAATGAATATTTTACCTAATTAGTTTTATAACGAACAATAAAGTACCAACTGCAACAATAAAAGTTACGCAATAGCGTACAAGGCAAAAGAAAAAAAAAATACCGTATTTATTCGAATACGCGCCCCGCCTCGAATTAGCGCCCACCTCGAATAAGCGCCCATCCCAAAGGCAGAAAAAGTTAATAAGCACCCACCCCACCCCACTCCCTCCCACACAAACTCAAATAAGATATAATAAGAGACCCTCCCGAAGACGGAGTTTTCTTCAGAGTATTTTACAGATTGGGCTGAAACCTTGCTTTGTTACTTCTTCGCTTTTTGTTATTACCATTTATTATTTTGTAGCAAAATAAACATACTACACTTGCTGAGAATGGCCAAAATTTAATAAGCGCCCAGCCTTGAATAAGCGCCCACCTCGAATAAGCGCCCACTATCAAGGTCCAAAAATTTAATAAGTGCCCAGGGCGGTTAATCGAATAAATACGGTACTTAAAAATTAGCATAAAAGAAGTAACTATTATTAATTAGGCATTCTATGAAACCTCCCTACCCCCGCCCCCAACAATGGCTATTTTTTAGGGGAAGTGAAGACAAAAAATAGCTTAAGCCAGCGATGAAAATACAGCAGTAAAGCTGACTTAAACCCTGCTAAGGGCATCTACGTTACAGTTCTGTTTACCACTTTTGTGTTCGACTACCATGTCATATTCTTGTAGAGTAATGCTCCACCGCAGCAGTTACCTGCTCTTATCGCGGACCTGATTCAACCACACTAAAGGGTTGTGGTTCGTCTGCAGCTAAAAAGTACGGCCATACAAATAGTACCGAAACAGCTCAACAGCCCATACAATACCTAAGCACTCCTTCTCTGTAGTGGATAACTTTTGCTCTCTAGGCTGAAGCTTTCTACTTGCATAAGCTATAGGGTGTTCCTCCCCTTCTGACTTAAGATTGCCCCAAGACCTCTATTCGAGGCATCTACTTGCAAGACGAATTCGTCTTCCCATTGTGGCGGTCTCAAAACGGGTGGGTTCTGCATAGCAGCTTTTAGATCCTGAAATGCCAATTGACGGGTTATATTCCACTGAACCTTAGAAGGATTCTTACCTTTAGTTTGGTCAGTCAAAACAGCAGCTCGTTCTGAAAAGTTAGGAATAAACTTTCTGTAATGCCCAGCTAACCCAAGAAAAGATCTTACCTGCTTCTAGTAACCCCTAACTGTTCGTATAACCAGGGGCGTAGCTAGCGGGGGGCGGGGGGGTCCTGGGGTGCCCGTGACCCCCCCTTCGTAGGCCTTCTTTTGCGCAAACAACCTACAATATTCAGGTGGCGAAAACGCCATGACAATATCTTGGCCGTAAAAGCCATTGTTGAAAAGCCCACTTTTTTAAAATTTGTTTTTTTGTAAAGTATTTTCGTCAACGGCTCTTGTCTTTAGTTAATATGGGCGTTCATGCCGCGATAATACGACTGAGCCCGGTGATACACGAGGGAGAGCAGCGGTATAAACCATATATAGTCGGCGATCCCCGGATGGTGTCCCTGTCTGTGACCCCCCCTTTGAAAAATCCTGGCTACGCCCCTGGTACAACTAGGCCAAGAGCTTACTCATGAAATTGGATCCCTGGTCAGACACTATTTCATCGGGAATACCCACCCCAGAGAAATACTGAATCAATGCTTCCGCAACAGTCTTTGCGTTTCTTGTTCGCAAAGGTATTGCCTCTGGATACCATGTAGCATAATCTACTATTGTTAAAATGTATTTATGGCCAGTTGTTGTCCTAGGTAATTCACCAACGATGTCTATAGCGATCTTCTTAAAAGGCTCGGTAACGATTTCCACCGGCTTTAAAGGTGCTCTTTTTTACTTCAATTTCCTGGCTACCAATTGACATTGAGGACAAGTTGCGCAATATTTGCGTACATCAAAACTTACACCAGGCCAAGAGAAATGCGCAGCTATCTGGTCAAATGTCTTTTTGCTACCCATATGACCTGATGAGGGGATTGTGTGTTCAACCCGCAAAATGTTCTGTAGGATTCTGGCACTACAATACGATCAACATACCTAGTTCCATTATGCTCATCTGAGAGATATTCGCGATGAAACAAGAGGTCATTTGTGAAAAAAGTAGACATCTGATTCTTCTGGTGCCTTTTGGAACGCTTCACAGCGTATCTTCTCGAGAGTTACGTCGGACTTTTGATCCGCAATCAGCTGATTTCTATTTCGGTTGAGGATGTTTACTGGAAAATGATCCTTTTCAGGTTCGTTTACCAGGGTACCATTCTCGGAATTCTCCTTACCTTTCTCTTCCGGTATCTTTCCCTCAAAGAGAGTTTCAAGATCTCCTTCCTCTGCACCTTCACGTTTCGTCTCTTTTTTTGATAAACTTTTGACTGCTATTGAACTTTCTCGGTCACTTAACTCATCTGCTCTCAACTGGGCTTCTTCTAATGCTCTCTGTCTTCGAGTCACTACGAAAGCCTCTTGTCCACTAGCATCAGCTTCCGAAACGTTTTCCTTCCATTGATCCAAAATATTTTGCCTCGAAAGCGTCTTTCCAAAGGAGGACCTGCCAAGTAAACAATCTACAGGTAGCTTGTCCAAAACTCCAACTAATTCTACATGTTTACCTTCCTTGCTATCAAATTCAACATTTGCAAGGGGAACTGTAAGACGTTCTTCCGCAGCTGTTAATACTGTGATTTTTCACCAGTCAAGGCTGAGCTCTTTACAAATTTGCTGTGAATTAGAGTACTAGTGCACCCAGAATCAACGACCATTTCTGCAAACTTTCCATTTGTTTTACCTTCAACATTGCAGGGAGGAAACTCACATTGTTCTGTCGTTAGAGGTGTCATGCACAACAGGTACCCCTGTGAGGGCTTCCCACGACCCTTACCACAGTTAAACGACCTGTGTCCCGGTTTACCACATTTGTAGCACTTAATTTCAGGCTTTGTAGTCTTTTGTTCGGGGGAGGGCGAGGGCTTTGAAGGCTTTTCTTGATTTTGATTTTGTTTCTTCAGGCAAAGAATCATCTGCCTTACCTCCAAACCTTTCCTTTTTCCCAGATTTTCCCCCACCTCGGTTTGTTACATACTTACCCTCAACAAGTGGTCCTTTCCTGGACTGAACATGCAAATTGGCGAGATTACCAAGTTCCTCAGCAGTCTTTGGCTCCTGTTCCTTTAACCAAGCTCTAAGTTTAGGGCAAACTGCATCGAGGAGTCGCTCCATCATTATTTGTTCGATGATCTTTTCTGCATCCCCTGTAGCCTCGGCAACGGCCATCCAACGATTGAGGTACGTACGGGTCCTGTTCCCCCACTGAACAAAATCCTCATCAGGTTTTTTGTCCGAAGTCCGAAACCTATATCTATAATGATCAGCAGTTAACTGGTAAGCATTGATAATGGCCTTACTTTCGAAATAACCTTGGCAGGCAGGGTCAGGAATTTCTAAGTAAGTAGTAATAGAAGTACTACTAGTAGTGGTAGCAGCTGATATTTGGGAAGCAGTTGCAAACAGATTGACTTAGCCTTTTCAGTAAGCTTGGGTACTAAGTTACCAGCCCAGTCCCCCTGAGGTAGGGATAGTGCCCTTGCAGTCATTTCAAAAATTCGGAAATAATCATCCATATCTTCACTTTCCCTCAGAAATTTGGGCCCTCTAGTCTCATTGTTACTCACCTGCCGTCTTTCCGACTCTCTTGAAGCAAATTGTTCTTTCTTAGCTCTGAGTCTCTCCTCTTCTCGAATCAAACGTTCTTCTTCTTCCTGGGACTTTTGCCTTTCATACTCTCTTCTTTCTTTCTCCTCCTCCCTTTCTGCCTGGCGCCTCTCTCTCTAGCTCCCTAATTTCCCTTTGCTCCTGACTAATTCTCCTTCGTAATTCTAGCATCTACATTTCACGTTCCTGTAGCATCTTTGTTCAAAACTGAGACTAGTGTCCAGAGCAGACTCCGCAAGATTCTCGTGTCCCCCCTCATCGCCCGAACTTTGGCCTAACCGATCAAACGTTCATAGTCTGCTTGCTAAGGTCTTAACCCCGCCCTAACGTGGAAAATAAATACATCTTCTCGTAGCTTTATCCCAAAGCTCTTGTAATTACCAGAAGTCAGAGTAGGTGGCTCTAGTGGCCCTGATAAATCCTAAATACGGTAATTTTATACGTGTCTCCGTGTGAGCCTTTTATGCAAACCATTAAAGAGCAATCCCACTTCTGACACCAAAAATCTGTGACGAAACCCGCCACAAAAGCGAGTCCTCTCCAACGATAACACCGAGCATAGACAAACTCAAGAAAACACGTATATAAAAAAAAAATGTTCTAAACGTTTTATTAAAACAATACTCCCAAAACTCCACGATTTTAAGATTAACTAGGCGTTTTTATAATTATAATCGTTTTACTAAACAATTAAAACTGGATAATTATTCTAATTTCCAAAGACTAATGCGATATTACTTTTGATAATTATTTTACACAAAATACACAGCAATTTTTGAACTACTTAGTCTACAACATGTTTACAAATTATCTTCTTCGAACATACAGTAATAGTTTCCTTTTTAGTTCACCTCAAGTATAAAACAGAGTTCCTCGTCTTCCCTTTAGTCCAGCCCACAGCAACTCCTTCCGAATACAACACCACTTCAGACTCGATCGCAAAACCTCCAAACTCCAGTAGCCGCCTTTCTCTTATATCTCAAGTTCACAGACTTGCTCCGTCTTCGGTCTCCCGGTCTTCCGCTGTTCTCTAGTTCAGTCTGGTTTTCCGCAACCGTAAATGGGGAGATGTTATGTAACGCACTGACTTCTTGGACAGATGTTACTGTCTCCACAATACTTCTCCTGTTCTCTCAACTTTGACAACACATCAAACTGCTTTCCCCCGACAAAATGACTTCTTTTGCCGTGAAGTTAAAAGGGACACCTCTGCGGAAGGGATTTCAGTAGAACGGCTTGTGCTTCAAGGTCTCTCAGTCTCTTACAGTCTCTCTGAACGCGCCCTCCGCACTGACTTTTTAGCGACGCGGCTCCTTCTTAATATCTAAAACTTCCAAATCCCATGCAAATGCAAGGTGTGGCAAAAAGGGACTCTTGTAAAAGGTCGGATCTAGTAATTAACGGCTTACAACCAATAGAACAGCTTGCAATGAATATTTTCCCTAATTAGTTTTATAACGAATAATAAAGTACCAACTGCAACAATAAAAATTACGCAATAGCGTACACGGCAAAAATACTTAACGAAAAAAAAAATTAGCATAAAAGAAGTAACTATTATTAATTAGGCATTCTATGACACCTCCCCCCCCCCCCCCCCGACCACAATGGCTATTTTTTAGGGGAAGTGACGACAAAAAATAGCCTAAGCGAGCGATGAAAATACAACAGTAAAGCTTACTTAAACCCTGCTAAGGGCACTTTCCTGCTCTTATCGCGGACCTGATTCATCCACACTAAAGGGTTGTGGTCCGTCTGCAGCTTAAATACACGGCCATACAAATAGTACCGAAACAGCTCAACAGCCCATACAATACCTAAGCACTCCTTCTCTGTAGTGGATAACTTTTGCTCTCTAGGCTGAAGCTTTCTACTTGCATAAGCTATAGGGTGTTCCTCCCCTTCCTGATCTTTCTGACGTAAGATTGCCCCAAGGCCTCTATTCGAGGCATCTACTTGCAAAACGAATTCGTCTTCCCAATGTGGCGGTCTCAAAACGGGTGGGTTCTGCATAGCAGCTTTTAGATCCTGAAATGCCAATTGATGGGTTATATTCCACTGAACCTTAGTAGGATTCTTACCTTTAGTTAGCTCAGTCAAAACAGCAGCTCTTTCTGAAAAGTTAGGAATAAACTATCTGTAATACAAAACTAACCCAAGAAAAGATCTTACCTGCTTCTAGTAACCCCTAACTGGTCGTACAACTGGGCCAAGAGCTTACTCATGAAATTGGATCCCTGGTCAGACACTATTTCACCGGGAATACCGATGAAATATGGCCTCTCGATACCGAGTAGCATAATCTACTATTGTTAAAATGTATTTATAGCCAGTTTTTGTCCTACAATCATGGACAAAGGTCTTGGGACACTTGCGTTTCTGGGGCGTTTTCCAATTCACACAGGTCCAAACCCTCCCCTCACCCCACAAACAATGTTGGAATTGTGTATCCACAATTTTTTCCGAGTTTCAACTTTGTATAGGGCGGGGGAAGGGAGAAGTACAAGAAAATTTCGAAAATGATGGACTGTTTTAATAGGGAACCGAGAAATGACAGAAAGATATGCATATTGCAGTACTGTCCCAAGGACTTTTGTCCAGGATTGTAGGTAATTCATCAACGATGTCTATAGCGATCTTCTTAAAAGGTTCGGTAACGATTTCCACCGGTTTTAAAGGCGCCCTTTTTGACTTTAATTTCCTGGCTACCAACTGACATTGAGGACAAGTTGCACAATATTTGCGTACATCAAAACTTAGACCAGGCCAAGAAAAATGCGCAGCTATCCGGTCAAATGTCTTTTTGCTACCCATATGACCTCATAAGGGGATTGTGTGTCCAACCCGCAAAATTTCGCTTCTGTAGGATTCTGGCACTACAATGCGATCAACATACCTAGTTCCATTATGCTCATCTGAGAGATATTTGCGATGAAACAAAAGGTCATTTGTGAAAAAGTAGACATCTGATTCGTCTGGTGCCTTTTGGAACGCTTCACGGCGTATCTTCTCGAGAGTTACGTCGGACTTTTGACCTGCAATCAGCTGATTTCTATTTCGGTCGAGGATGTTTACTGGAAAATGATCCTTTCAGGTTCGGTTACCACAATACCATTCTCGGAATTCTCCTTACCTTTCTCTTCCGGTATCTTTCCCTCAAAGAGGGTTTGCAGATCTCCTTCCTCTGCACCCTCACGTTTCGTCTCTTTTTTTGATAAACTTTTGACTGCTTTTGAACTTTCTCGGTCAATTAACTCATCCTCTGTAAACAGGGCTTCTTCTAATGCTCTCTGTCTTCGAGTCACTACGAAAGCCTCAAGTCCACTAGCATCAGCTGCCGAAACGTTTTCCTCCCATTGCTCCAAAATATTTTGCCTCGAAAGCGTCTTTCCAAAGGAGGACCTGCCAAGTAAACAATCTACAGGTAGCTTGTCCAAAACTCCAACTAATTCTACATGTTTACCTTCCTTGCTATCAAATTCAACAGTGGCAAGGGGAACTGTAATACGTTCTCCCGCAGCTGTTAATACTGTGATCTGCAAAGTTCACTGTCCGCCTACAGAAAGAGACAGACTATTACATATTTTCTGTGAACTAGAGTACTAGTACGCCCAGAATCAACGACCATTTCTGCAAACTTTCCATTTATTTTACCTCGAACATTGCAAGGAGGAAACTCAGATTGTTCTGTCGTTAGAGGTGTCATGCACAACAGGTACCCCTGTGAGGGCTTCCCACGACCCTTACCACAGTTAAACGACAGGTATCCTGGTTTACCACATTTGTAGCACTTAATTTCAGGCTTTGTAGTCTTTTGTTCGGGGGACAGTGAGGGCTTTGAAGGCTTTCCTTAATTTTGATTTTGTTTCTCTTCAGGCAAAGAATCGTCTGCCTTACCTCCAAACCTTTCCTTTTTCCCAAATTTTCCCCCACCTCGGTTTGTTACATACAACAAGTTGTCCTTTCCTGGACTGAACATGCAAATTGGTGAGATTACCAAGTTCCTCAGCAGTCTTTGGCTCCTGTTAAGCAACCTCTAAGTTTAGGGCTTACTGCATCGAGGAGTCGCTCCATCATTATTTGTTCGATGATCTTTTCTACATCCCCTGTAGCCTCGGCGACTGCCATCCAACGATTGAGGTACCTACGGGTCCTGTTTCCCCACTGAACAAAATCCTCATCAGGTTTTTTCTCCGAAGTTCGAAACCTATATCTATAATGATCAGCAGTTAACTGGTAAGCTTTTATGATGATGGCCTTACTTTCGAAATAATCTTGGCAGGCAGGGTCAGGAATTTCTAAGTAGATTGACTTAGCCTTTTCAGTTAGCTTGGGTACTAAGTTACCAACCCAGTCCCCCTCAGGTAGGGATTGTGCCCTTGAGTCATTTCAAAAATTCGGAAATAATCATTCATATCTTCACTTTCCCTCATTTCTCTGATTTTCATAAATTTGGGCCCTCTAGTCTCATTGTTACTCACCTGCCTGTCTTTCCGACTCTCTTGCAGCAAATTGTTCTTTCTCAGCTCTGAGTGTTCTAAGTGTCTCCTCTTCTCGAATCAAATGTTCTTCTTCTTCGTGGGACTTTTGCCTTTCATACTCTCTTCTTTCTTTCTCCGCCTCCCTTTCTGCCTGGCGCCTCTCTCTCTCAACCTCTCTCTCTAGCTCCCTAATTTCTCTATTATTATTATTATTATTATTGTTATTATTATTATTATTATTATTATTATTATTATTATTATTATTATTATTATTACTAGGGTGTGCATCCCCGTCACTTTCATACGGAAGTCCCGCGGGGTTAATTTATCACTCGTATAATTAAGAGAAAGCATTGGACTCCACTCATTCCTATTACCATACTCTGTTCTATTGCCTTTCAGTCCTACAGTATGTATTACCGGCAGTGTAATAACCTGTGTAGCAAGCGTTTCCGCTCGAGTTAATACCATTTTTTATGTTCTCGCTCCAAGTTTTTGTGCAGGCTATCTCATTAACAGCATTTGATATACCGACACACCTTTTAGATTCTTAAAATGAGTGACACGGATCTGATCCTTTCCCTCCTTCATAGTGATTTTGGCTACATTTTTTACATTACTTTGATAGCAAGTCTAACCTTTTTTAGCTGAGATGAATAGGTAATGCCTGTTTAATTTTTTTGTGTATTGATAGACGATTGATAAAGGCAACTGATTGCCAACAGTATTAGAGGAGTTCTTGCTCTAAACCTTGGAAACAATTAGGAAATGTTCACACTATACCAGTAGCTTTTGCACCGACATAAGAACCAAACCGGATTGGACTTCTGCATAACAAGGGTCATTCCGGCGCGATTTCACTTTAACGGTAGATTTCCACTGTCGCGTAATTTTTACGTGCGTAAATGAAATAGAGGCAATGTATGGAAGGTCGCTCGTACACGTAAAAGTTTACGCGCGTCCTTTTATACATTGCTTCTACTTTAATTTATTTACGCACGTAAATTTACGTACATAAGCACGTCAAAATTACGCAACAGTGGAAATCCACCATAATGGAGCGAAGCTGCGCAGGGCCGATCTCTAAAGTGGAGAGTCACATATCAGGGGCACTCCACGAGAATATAGTTCAAAACCACTTAAACATAGCATTGTTAAACGTATTTTAGTATTTAAACGGTAGATATAGGCATATTTTTATCCTCTAAAAATTTTTCACCTGTTTGGATTTTCTAGCTGAAAGTCTAGTGATCCGAAAATTATAGGGATCAAAACTTACCTTTTGGAAAATTTCAGCCAGAAAAAAAGGCTCCCGAAAATTTTAGGTGACCTTTTTAGGGTAAAAAACCATTAAAAATGGGCAATAAACAAGTAGGACGCCAAGTGTTATTTTTGTTGCGTAATAAAAGACCAATAAAGGAATAGATATCAAACCAGAAATTGCTCTCCTCAAATTGTAAATTATAAATGATCCTGAGAGAATATTCAGTGTGTTAAGAATTTCCCTGCTGTACTGTTAGCTCTGTACAAGAGAGGAAGGGCGATTCTTTTTTAATTTCAATTTCGCCAACACAGCTTTAGCAGAAATCTCTCTGTAGTCGTTTTCGCCGACAAAACGAATAGCAATATCGCTCTCCGCGTCTTCCGCCATTTTGTTCTGGGTCAATTCGTGAAGGACGCGTGGCTCTGAGCGTGGGTCATCCACGCGGAACACTTTCGCGCTATGTAATTGGTTGTTGTCTAATCCCCCTTGGGTTCTGTGGTCTTAAAAATAACTCGAGACGAATTACCTGTGGAATAGGGTGTGTATGGGGGATGCCTTCTCTGTCCCCTTTATCCTCTCTTGACAGTGCCTATTGTGAAAATAAGGATCTTAAGATCGGACGACGGCGACGGCAGCGAAAACGTCGCTTTAAAAGTGAATGCCCTTTAATTTCTTCAATCTTCATCTAGAATGGTTTAAGAGCTACATGCATGATAGCAAGCAGTACGTACGAATTGGCTCTGAAACGTCCGGGATGCGTAAATCTGCCCGCGGAGTTGCCCAAGGATCCATTCTGGGACCGGCCTTATTTAATGTGTACATCAACGATTTGCCTGGCGTTCCAGATTACTGCCCCCGTGACGAAACCGGCTACAAAAGTGATTCCTCTCCAACGATAACACCGAGCATAGACAAACTCAAGAAAACACGTATATAAAAAAAATAATGCTCTAAACGTTTATTAAAACAAGATTCCCAAAACTCCAAGATTTTAAGATTAACTAGGCGTTTCTATAATTATACTCGTTTCACTAAACAATTAAAACGGGATAATTATTCTAATTTCTAAAGACTAATGCGATATTACTTGTGATAATTATTCTAATTTCTAAAGACTAATGCGATATTACTTTTGATAGGGGAAGTGAAGACAAAAAATAGCCTAAGCGAGCGATGAAAATACAACAGTAAAGCTAAGGACATCTACCTTACAGTTCTGTTTACCACTTTTGTGTTCAACTACGATGTCATATTCTACCGCAGCACTTTCCTGCTCTTATCGCGGACCTCATTCAAGCACACTAAGCTTTCTACTTGCCTACTTGCTACAGGGTGTTCGTCCCCTTCCTGATCTTTCTGACTTAAGATTTCCCCAAGACCTCAATTCGAGGCACCTACTTGCAAAACGAATTCGTCGTCGAAAACGGGTGGGTTCGGCATAGCAGCTTTTAGATCCTGAAATGCCAATTGATGGGTTATATTCCACTGAACCTTAGGATTCTTACCTTTAGTTTGGTCAGTCAAAACAGCAGCTCGTTCTGAAAAGTTAGGAATAAACTTTCTGTAATACCCAACTAGCCCAAGAAAAGATCTTACCTGCTTCTAGTAACCCCTAACTGGTCGTACAACTGGGCCAAGAGCTTACTCATGAAATTGGAACCCTGGTCAGACACTATTTCATCGGAAATACCGATGAAATATGGCCTCTCGATACCGAGTAGCATAATCTACTATTGTTAAAATGTATTTATAGCCAGTTTTTGTCCTACAATCATGGACAAAAGTCTTGGGACACTTTTGCGTTTCTGGCGCGTTTTCCAATTCACACAGGTCCAAACCCTCCCCTCACCCCACAAACAGTGTTGGACGCGTACATCCATAATTTTTTCCAAGTTTCAACTTTGTATAGGGTGGGGGGAGGGAGAAGTGCAAGAAAATTTCGAAAACGATGCACTGTTTTAAGAGGGAACCGAGAAGTGACAGAAAAATATGCATATTGCAGTACTGTACCAAGTACGTTTGTCCAGGATTGTAGGTAATTCACCAACGATGTCTATAGCGATCTTCTTAAAAGGCTCGGTAACGTTTTCCACCGGTTTTAAAGGTGCTCTTTTTGACTCTAATTTCCTGGCTACCAACTGACATTGAAGACAAGTTGCACAATATTTGCGTACATCAAAACTTAGACCAGGCCAAGAAAAATGCGCAGCTATCCGGTCAAATGTCTTTTTGCTACCCATATGACCTGATAAGGGGATTGTGTGTCCAACCCGCAAAATTTCGTTTCTGTAGGATTCTGGCACTACTGAACAATACGATCAACATACCTAGTTCCATTATGCTCATCGGAGAGATATTTGCGATGAAACAAGAGGTCATTTGTGAAAAAGTAGCCATCTGATTCTTCTGGTACCTTTTGGAACGCTTCACAGCGTTTCTTCTCCAGAGTTACGTCGGACTTTTGATCCGCAATCAGCCGACTTCTATTTCGGTCGAGGATGTTTACTGGAAAATTATCCTTTTCAGGTTTGGTACCTCAGTACCATTCTCGGAATTCTCCTTACCTTTCTCTTCCGGTATCTTTCCCTCAAAGAGAGTTTGCAGATCTCCTTCCTCTAGACCCTCACGTTTCGTCTCTTTTTTGATAAACTTTTGACTGCTTTTGAACTTTCTCGGTCAATTAACTCATCTGCTCTCAAGTGGGTTTCTTCTAACGCTCTCTGTCTTCCAGTCACTACGAAAGCCTCTTGCCCTCCAGCATCAGCTGCCGAAACGTTTTCCTCCCATTGCTCCAAAATATTTTGCCTCGAAAGCGTCTTTCCAAAGGAGGACCTGCCAAGTAAACAATCTACAGGTAGCTTGTCCAAAACTTCAATTAATTCTACGTGTTTACCTTCCTTGCTATCAAATTCAATATTTGCAAGGGGAACTGTAAGACGTTCTCCCTCAGCTGTTAGTACTGTGATTTTGTCACCAGTCAAGGCTGAGCTGTTTACATATTTACTGTGAACTAAAACTCCTAGTACACCCAGAATCAACGACCATTTCTGCAAACTTTCCATTTATTTTACCTCGAACATTGCAAGGAGGAAACTCAGATTGTTCTGTCGTTAGAGGTGTCATGCACAACAGGTACCCCTGTGAGGGCTTCCCACGACCCTTAGCACAGTTAAACATGTGTCCTGGTTGACCACATTTGTAGCACTTAATTTCAGGCTTTGAAGTCTTTTGTTCGGGGAAGGGTCAGGGTTTTCAAGGCTTTTCTTGATTTTGATTTTGTTTCTCTTCTGGCAAAGAATCGTCTGCCTTACCTCCAAACCTTTCCTTTTTCCCAAATTTTCCCCCACCTCGGTTTGTTACATACTTACCCCCAACAACTGGTCCTTTTCTGGATGGAAGATGCAAATTGGCGAGATTACCAAGTTCGTCAGCAGTCTATGACTCCTGTTCCTTTAACCAAGCTCTAAGTTAGGGCTTACTGCATCGAGGAGTCGCTCCATCATTATTTGTTCGATGATCTTTTCTACATCCCCTGTAGCCTCGGCGACTGCCATCCAACGATTGAGGTACCTACGGGTCCTGTTTCCCCACTGAACAAAATCTTCATCAGGTTTTTTCTCCGAAGTTCGAAACCTATATCTATAATGATCAGCAGTTAACTGGAAAGCTTTTATGATAATGGCCTTACTTTCGACATAATGTTGGCAGGCTGGGTCAGGAATTTCTAAGTAGATTGACTTAGCCTTTTCAGTTACCGTAAAATTCCGAAAATAAGCCCCGAAGCTTATATTTTTTCGAAGACCCTTTTTGAGGGGCTTATAGTCGGAAGTCCTTATCTACGGAGGGAAATTTGCGTTTCAAAATCGATTGGGCTAGCCTTATAAATGGAAGGAAATTTACCGTTTTTTCTTTGTATTTGAGGGCAATTTCTGAGTACAAGCCCCCCGGGGGCTTATATTTGGAGGGGCGATTTAACGGAGGGTTTTCTGCGTTACGAGTTTGGGGGGCTTATATTTGGAGGGGCTTATACATGGAGGGGCTTATTTTCGGAATTTTACGGTAGCTTGGGTACTAAGTTACCAACCGAGTCCCCCTCAGGAAGGGATTGTGCCCTTGCAGTCATTTCAAAAATCCGGAAAATAATCATCCATATCTTCACTTTCCCGCATTTCTCTGATTTTCATAAATTTGGGCCCTCTAGTCTCATTGTTACTCACCTGCCGTCTTTCCGACTCTCTTGCAGCAAATTTCTCTTTCTCAGCTCTGAGTTTTTCAAGTCTCTCCTCTTCTCGAATCAAACTTTCTTCTTCTTCTTGGGACTTTTCCCTTTCATACTCTCTTCTTTCTTTCTCCGCCTCCCTTTCTGCCTGGTGCCTCTCTCTCTAGCTCCCTTTGCTCCTGACTAATTTTCCTTCGTAATTCTAGCATCTGCATTTCACGTTCCTGTAGCTGCAATCTTTGTTCAAAACTGAGACTTGTGTCCTGAGCTGACTCCGCAAGATTCTCGTTTTCCCCCGCATCGCCCGAACTTTGGCCCAACCGATCAAACGTTCTTAGTCTGCTTGCTAAGGTCTTAACCCCGTCCTTACGTGGAAAATAAATATATCTTCTCGTAGTTTCATCCCAAAGCTCTTGTAACGACCAGGAGTCATAGTCGGTGGCTCTAGCGGCCATGATAAATCCTAAATACGGTAATAGTATACGTGTCTCCGTGTGAGCCGTTTATGCAAACCATTAAAGAGCAATCCCACTTCTGACACCAAAAATCTAGACTGTTCACAGTCCGCTATTTTCTCGTGAGATCGTTTAGATATACCGAGTCTTACCGTCACGGTATCTTGATTTTCAAATGTGCCGAGGGGGCGGGCGTCGGGGATTATAGCTGTGGTGGGGGGGGGGGGCTTCCTCCCAAACCGCCCCCGCCCCCTAAGTAGTTTTGACCTCATGCAAGATGGCAGCCCGTACACATAGCGCTCGATCTCGACGATCTTACGGAAAAATAGAGGACTGTGAACAGTCTTCCAAAAATCTGTGACGAGACCCGCCACAAAAGTAAGTCCTCTCCAACGATAACACCGAGCATAGACAAACTCAAGAAAACACGTATATAAAAAAAATAATAATGCTCTAAACGTTTATTAAAACAATACTCCCAAAACTCCACGATTTTAAGGTTAACTAGCTAGGCGTTTCTATAATTATACTCGTTTCACTAAACAATTAAAACGGGATAATTATTCTAATTTCTAAAGACTAATGCGATATTACTTTTGATAATTATTTCACACAAAATACAGAGCGATTTTTTAACTACTTAATCTACAACATATTTACAAATTATCTTCTTCGAACACGCAGTAATAGTTCCCTTTTAGTTCACCTTACGTATAAAACAGAGTTCCTCTTCTTTCCTTTAGTCCAGCCCGCCGCGACTCCTTCCGAACTTAACAGCACTTTTACTCGATCCCAAAACCTCCAAACTCAAGTAGCCGCCTTTCTCTTATATCTTTCACAGACTTGCTACGGCTTCGGTCTCCAGGTCTGCCGCTGCTCTCTAGTTCAGTCTGGTTTTCCGCAACTGTTCTTGGAGAGATATTATGTAACGCACTGACTTCTTGGAGAGATGTTACGGTCTCCACAATACTTCTCCTGTTCTCTTAACTTTGACAGCACATCAAACTGCTTCCCCCCTACAAAATGACTTCTTTTGCCGTGAAGTTAAAAGGGATGCCTCTGCTGAAGGGATTTCAGTAGAACGGCTTGTGCTTCAAGGTCTCTCTCTTACAGTCTCTCTGAACGCGCCCTCCGCACTGACTTTTTAGCGATGCAGCTCCTTTTTAATATCTAAAACTTCTAAATCCCATGCCAAATGCAAGGTGTGGCAAAAAGGGACTATTGTAAAAGGTCCGATCTGGTAATTAACGGCTTACAACCAATAGAACTGCTTACAATGAATATTTTACCTAATTAGTTTTATAACGAACAATAAAGTACCAATTGCAACAATAAAAGTTACGCAATAGCGTACACGGCAAAAAAAAAAAATAGTTAAACAAAAAAATTAACATAAAAGAAGTAACTATTATTAATTAGGCATTCTACGACAGATTCCAAGTGACATCTATCATTCTTAGGGCCTGTTTACATGGAGGTGGGGGACCCCAGGTGGGTGAGGGAACCCACTTTGGTGGGTAACCCACCTGTCCACATAATCTCTCATATTAATTTGATCACGTTGACACGATAGGTGGGGTGACCCGCCGCATGTTACCTCACCTATCTGGGGTCCCCCAGTCCATGTAAACAGGCCCTCAGTCTAGGACATCGACGGGGCAGCTCGAAAAATAACCGAAGACCTGAAGAATTTGCCTCATGGTGCTGTCAAAACACTAGCCTTCGAATCACCCCTGATAAAAAGAAATTGCCTTTTATTGGCACCCGCCAAATGCTGCAAAATGTGCCTGCTGATTTGGATTTACCCATTACTTTACTCGGGATATATATGGATGCTACATTGAGTTTTAATGACCACATAAAAAGTATTTCATCTTCTCGTTTGTCGAGTTTATGTCAAATTAATAGGGTAAAACATCTTTTAGACCAAAATAGACTGCAAAACAGTCGAGTTTTTTTCTAAAAATCAGTAAAGAAATCGGTAAAGCGTGCCGTAAGAGTCTAACGCGCGCGAAGCGCGCGAGCCTCTGTTTTCAGCCTCGTTCCAGACCTTTTGTTTGACTGCTCGCGCGCACTTGAATACGCAAAAATACGGACTGTTTAGCAGTCTAAGACCAAAACACTTTATCAAACGTCACCAATGCACTAGTCTTTAGCAAACTCTACTAATGTTCCTCTGTCTGGTCAAGGACGACGAATAGGAATATCGATAAATTACAGAATGTTCAAAACTTCGCAGCTAGGATCGTAACCCATTCGCGTAAATTTGATCACATCACCCCTGGTCTTAGAAAAGTAAAATGGCTGTCTGATGCATCCATGCTTTTCTACTAAGGATGGCATACCGGTTTTCAAGTGCTTAAGGAGATCAGCCCCAGACTATCTGGCTGAAAAATTTAAAATTCTGATTTTCACAGCAGAGACACACGTAACAAGAGTGAGATTGACATTCCAGGGGACAGAACTGCAGCAGTCCAAAGGTCCTTTCATTCTCGGGCCGTTTCACTGTGGAACTTTTTACCCGAAAGACTCACTAAAATAACAAACATTTCGGCATTCAAGAAGAAACTTAATACGCGTTATTTAAAATCGTCTCAGTAAGCAGTCTATTTTTAAGACAGGGTTGCTTATATTACTTTTGTCTTTGTAATGGAGAGAATTAGAGACTATCTTACTGATATCTAGATCTTGTTAAAATCTTCGGAATATGTAGTGTTATTTTTTAATGTTTTATATTTTTATAATATTTTTATTCATAATTACTTTGAAAAACCATCTGTGGAAAGTAATAAAGTCAGTTATTATTATTATTATTATTATTATTATTATCATTATCATTATTAAGGAGACAGTAATTAGTAGAGAATTTCGAAAGATAAAAGAGGTTGTTGCATGGATGCATAACTGATAAAATGCTTATAAAGTCCTCTGAGCTTATTACTTAGTACTCAGTTTAACGTTAAAGTACTTTTTCACCGCTTTGAAAAAAAAAAACACTGACAGTAGCAGGGGTAACTTAGAAGCAACAAATATCTAATTTCAGATATCATTTCGTACTTCTGCGCTGTTTCAGTGGTATTAATTACTATAGGGACTTGGTTTAAGAGATGGAAGCTAGGCTAAGTTAGATTTCGCAAAGATGTCTGGGATTGTTACTGGGGACGTGTCAGTCTGCTATTGGCCGATGTGTTTTCCCTGTCTCCAATAACAGTCTCAGACGTCTTTGTTTCCAGTTTCCTTTCCATTTCTAAAGTGGCGATCATGGTTAGCTTTCAAGCTTGGTCGACCATGGTTTGGCAGTCAAGAAATGGTTAAACTTTTGTCTCACAGCTCCCCGCATAACAGAGTCTTGCTTGATCAAACCAATCGCAATTTCTTGGGACTCTATGTTGAAATTAAAATTTAAAAAAATTAATAGGTTTAATTAGCAAAACAACAACTTTACGCGTGCAGCACACTTCTTTTGTACATTTCTTTGCCGTCACTGCACGACTACGACGTCAAAATGCCCAACTGCACGTTTTATGGAGTAAACAAGTGACGGTAAAGTTTCCTTTCTTTTTCTGAATTTGGATATGACTCTAAGGAATTCAACTCAAGGAGAGTTCGCCTACATTTGACAAAGTAACTGGGTAACAATTAATTTTTATGAAGACTACAAGAACGCTAATTTCTTTTTTTTAAAAAAAGCGACGTTTTCGTCGCCTTCCTCGGGTCTTAAAGGTGACTGTTACACGAGACGATTCGCAACGACGATTTTTAGCTCAACAAAGCTTTGCAACATTGTTGCGACATTGTTTCGAATATTTACAACATTGTTGTAGCATTGCAACGCTGTGTTGCACTAAAAATAGTCCTTAGGAATCGTCCCGTGTAACATCACCTTAACGTTTCCATTCTTTTTCCTGACGCAATCTCAGTTGTTCATTTGTGAGTGTGAGTATAGCAGTCTTATTAGGCGTAGTGTCTCTAAGGTTAAGGCTATGTTCACAGTATACCGTATAGCCTTAAGTGCTGACACGATAAGTTATCCAGTATAGTATGAACACCGATCCGATATGTGACTCTCCACTTTAGAGATCCGTGCAGCGCAGCTTGGCTCCATCACAGAAAACACGCCCAAAGCGCCGTTCTCATATGTAAACAGAAGCCCTCTCCGGTATGGTTTTCGTACCGGCGCAAAAGCTATCGGGTATAGTGTGACATGGGCTTAATACTGACTAGCCTGTGAGCAAGCTCTCCTATTTGGGCAAGCGAAGCGAGCCTCGCGAGAATGTGCGTTCTCGCGAGACTCGTTTCACTCACCCAAATAGGAGAGCTTGCTCACAGGCTAAATGCTGACTTGAACATATCTGAACTGAAGTGTTACGTTGTGTCAAGGTCAATCCACTACTAATAGACCTAGGAAGCTTACCATTTGTACGGAAATTTCGGTGAAAACTTTCCGTCAAATGGTGCTGGTATTTTTTTGGGCACCGAAAACAAGAACGGGATTGAGTTGTACCATTTACAAAATACCGGTAAATTTTTCGCTTTCACTCGACTTGAAGCCTGGCACCGGTAATCCAAACAAATGGTACAGAAAATTTCGCTCGTTTCGCTAAAAACAGGAAAAAAGTAATACCTCGAAAGGTATTACTTCTTCTCTCTTAACAGACGCTTCTTTAAAACGAACACAAAGGCCATGTTCACAACCGGATAGATAGCTTTTGCGTTGGCACGAAAAGCATACCGGGTAGGGATTCTGTAACCAAGAGAAACTGCGCCGCGCCGATCTCTAAAGTGAAGAGTCACATATCGGATAGGTGTTCATACGATACCGGATTGGTTTACGTGTCGGCACGAAAAACTATCCGGTATACTGTGAACATAGCCCTAGGGTAGGACCTTGCTGTTTTTCACTCTTTTCCGTTGACTTCCTATAAGGCGGATACCTGTCTGAGACGATCACTTAGCACCCTCATTCCCCCTCCCTCAGTGTCCGTGGTATAAACAGCACAGAAACCTGTGAAGCTAAGAGTTCGCATGCGCTATCCGTTTCATTCCACTGAGAAACCGAATTCATTCCTTGGACGAGACATAAAGGTTGCATAAATTTAAAAGTGAACTCAGGAGAAAACCCATTCTTTTTTAGAAACGATTTGTTATTCCTTCCAAGCAGGGCAATGCTACAAAAACATTAAGATTTATTACATACCTTCTGGGAATACTGTTTTAATCCGTGCACTGTGCAATTATTCTACCTCTTTCGAAAATCCCATAATAAGGCAAAATCTGAAGATCAAAAAACATCTCTGACCAACTGATGATTGATAATCGAATGATGTGAAACATCATTTGAATTGATTAAATAAAACTGGTAAATTGCAGTGTTACCTACTTCGATTATGTTTATTACAACATTTGGCATGTCGGATGTGCTGCTAGCCTGAGTATCAGGCCTTCCTAAGGGGATAGGGGAGACGAGATTTTTGATGGGGGAGGGGGGAGGGGGGAGAAGAGAAAGGAAGGCCTGACACAAAACCATTCAGCAAATCGTGTGACACATCCAGAATCTGGATGTGGCAGTGATTGGATAACACACAATACGCCCTGTCGTCACTGACCGCAAGTAAACACGAGCAGAGTGTTTTGATTTATGGATAGAGACGCAGAGAGGAATTCAAAGAGACTCTAGAGGGCGCTCTCAAGTTCTTCCCGGGAATAAAAATAACACCCGAGCAAGAAATGTGTTTTCAAAGCCTCGTAGTTAAAAGGAAAGATGTTCTCGGAGTATGGAAAAGCCTCATATACCAGCTTCTGCCGAAACTATGTCCGAGTATTGGTTTCACAAGACCAGGACTAGCCTGCGAAACGAAGAGCGAGTAGAAACGGATGTTTTCGCAGGCTAGACCAGGACAAAGAAGACGATATCAGTGCTTCAGATGTCTAAGTTTTGATTTACAACATCCTGCCGCTAAAAGGGTATTGTTACTGTAAATAAAATTAGAGCGAGGTAGCCATGTATTGAGAATAGCCGACAGCACCAAGGCTTTAACTTGTCTTTAGATTTTCCCTCGGACGATTTTCGGCCTGATTTACAGCAGCTTTTTAGCTGCCAGATTCTCAGGAACCTGCTTATTAATGAGCGCCGCTGTTGTAACTCTGTAAACAAAAGCAGTTTACAGTTTTCCGGGCACACGTTTATTTACAAACAGAGCGTTGGCGATCTTACATTATCACAATTCCTAAAGCATGTTATAATTCCTCAAAAATGGCAGGTTTTCCATTACAAGTATTCGAAAACTCCTCATTAAATTGGAGGTTTCAGAAAAAGCGAAATCGTTGCAACACAATGCAAGCACCGGAGCTCGGCAAGACCGTATGGTGAGATTTAAGCGAGCTTTTTGACACGTGAAGCTGACAACCCAATGACCGGATGTGATTTTGATTGGATGGTTTCGAATCATGCTGTGTGGAGGTGGAAGGCTCCAGTAAAAGCATCTGTGTCAGGCGTTTCTCTCCTTCAGCTCTCTCCCTTTTTCGCTTCCATCTTTCCCCTTTTCCCCCAGAAACGCCTGATACTCAGGCTAATGTGCTGCTCGAAGGATTATTCTCCAAGCAAAGAACTTCATGGTTATTCAATAAACTCGTCATGTTGAAACAACGAGTCAACTATTAAAAAGGAGTGAGACTTTTTTCTACTTATCAAGTCTCCAAAAATGTAAAACCAATTAGAGTTTTTTTGCCACAATAAGTAAAGTTGCACCCTTGGATATGTTCGTTTTCTAAGACTAGTGATTCATTCAAATCTTCCCCCCTCCCCACCCAGCACTGCTAATTTTCCGTAAGAGTAGGGGGAATGGGTCCATGCCCCTCCAGTTTTTTTAGGGAAAAGGTTTAATGTAAGAATACTTCGTCTGTTTTGTGCGGAAGGATACCCACGTTAATGGAATGGGCCTCCTGACCCTTCACCGTACAGTTGAGCGCCAATACCACGTTTAAACAATGTTAAGTAATCATCTCCTTGTACTTAAGCCTGTTTGAGAGGGATTTTCTCTCGAGGAGTGAACCGGGTCTCAACAAATTTTTATAATATTTATTTACTTACAAAAGTTCTTATCACAGGAGCTTATAGAGCAAAAAGGTGGCTGAAACTATCTGCATGAATTATTTGAAAAACATTTTTTTCTAAAATTTAATGTGTCAAAATGAAGCTGGAAAACTTGAATTGGTCGCTGACGATTTTTTCTTGGTTTTGATTTGCTAGCATGAATAACTTGCTAAACCTTATTGAGTAGAAGAATTTTTCGGCTCAATTTTCATGATCATTGGCTGTTCAATTGCTCGAATTATCTGCCCCATTACAAGCAGCTTATAATTGAACACAAGTCACATTGGTCAGTTCTGAATTCGAACCCTAAATGAAATACAATTAAACCAGTAATTAAGGAGGTCGACTGGATTGCCCCATGTAAGGGAATATAAGGGACTGTGCAATAATTATCAGGAGGGGGGGGGGGGGGGCTGAAAAACTAGAGTTATCTAGTAAATCTTACACAGTACCCCCCCTCCAAAACAAAAAAAAATTAGTTCTAACCCCCCTCTGTTATGTTAAAAATAACGTCGCACCCCCCCCCCCCCCTTCCCTCCCACCACCGGGGTGCTTACCACATTGCCACAAAATCTAAAACTTCTGAAGCCAGAAAGAGAAAGGAACAGGGAAAAAAAATCAAAATCAAAATCAGACGAAAAAGAGCTTGCATTATATTTAGATCCTTGGGAGGAGAGCCTGTTGAACTTTGTTATGAGCCAGATATATATGGAATTCAGCAAATCGATTCAGTCGATGAAGAAACATTACTTTTATTCACATCAAAAACCGACAAAGCTTGTCTACGAGATCTGTTTGATTCCCATTGTTTTATGGGGGAAGCTGAAAAACAAGTTCATGATTTTTGCTTTACATAGGATCAGCTCAATTAATTAGAAGACGGGTTAAAATTGATCAGTTGTGAATTTGCTTTTCATTTTGATGGAATATTTTCAATAATCGTTTAACAGCTGTTCGTATTGATATTTCTTACAGTCTATCATAATGCCTGTATTGAGAATCTTTTATTGCGTTTAATTTTATTTACATTTCGAATAAAACTTAAGGCCCCCCTCGGTCAAATGAGTGATTTTACTTTGAGCCCCCCCTGTCTTGGCAGCAATTTTATGTAATGCCCCCCCTAGTTTTTCAGCCCCCCCCCCCTCCCCCCCACCCCTGATAATTATTGCACAGTCCCTAAGGCAGTGGATTCCGTATTCCAGGTTCTGGATTCTGGATTCTTTGTCAGTGGAACTTGGATTCTGGATTCCAATCGTTAATGAGATAACCAGATTCCGGATTTCCTGAGCTGTATTCTGGATTCCAAGCCCAGGATTTCGATTTGCACGGGACAAATTTGCTGGATTTTACACTGCAAAAGCAAGAATTTCACGGATTTTGGAATCCGGATTTCCTTAGTTACATGAGGCCCATCAGAGAATCCAGCCAAGCGAAACAACCTGTGAGTAGAACTGTACAAAATGCAACGTTTTTAACGTGTACGCACTGTCCATGATGACGACTAACTTTTAACAGGGTACAAGAAAAACGTAAGTTTCCTAGTTGCCTTTAATCGAGGAGTTAAATACTCGCCTGTCTTCTTACGTAGAAACACTGATCAAACTCTCTGGACCTGAAAAAAATAACAAATGAAAGTCAGTCCTTGGTAATTTGCCTGTCAATTGTACTTTTGGCTCGCCCTAATAGTAATAATAATAATAATGATAATAATAATAATAATTAAGAATTTATACTGCACAGTTTTCATGATGAGATGATCAACTGGGCATTAGAACAATACATAGAATAAAAATGACTAAATGTTAAATAAGAATTACATCATGTGTTGTGTATAATATCAAAAAGCCTAACTAAGAATAAAAAGCCTTACTAAAAAGTATGTCCTTAAATGTTTTGCTAAAAGAAAATAAACATTACATAGTCGTGTATAGGTATTGAGTAAACCTAACTAAGAATAAAAAACCTTACTAAAAACATGTTTCTTTAAAACTTTTTTAAAAGTGTTAACAGATTTGGTCATTCTAATTTCCAGAGGTAAAATCGTTCCAAAGTTTCGGCGCCGAAGCAACGAAAGCTTGGTCGTCCAGGCTTATTAAAGTTTTAAAATTCGGGTGCGACAGCAGTATTCCGTCGTTAGATCGCAGTCCATATCTTGAATTTAAACGCTTAATTTTAACAAGATTATTGTTATAAGACGGTGCTAATTCATGAATGGCTTTGAAAGTTAAAAGTAAAATCCTAAACTTAATACGAAAAGAGACAGGAGGCCAATGCAGCTGACAGAGCACTGGGGTAATATGGCAAAATTTGCCCTGCATAACGACAAGACTGGCGGCTTGCGTTTTGAACTCTCTGCAACTTTGTCAATATTGCACTTATTATAGTCTATTACAGTAGTCTATTCGGCTACTAAGAAAAGAGTGGATAAGAGTCGCAGCTGCATCCATTGAAAGGTATTTCCTGATGCGTCTCTAATGTTGTGCAAGAGATGAAAAGCAGCACTGCACATTTTGCTAATGTGTTAACGGCCATAGTAAGTTGATCATCGAACCACGCACCCAAATTCCACACAACAGACACTTTGCTTACATCGCAATCTCCTACCCTGATAGTGTTAACAGCAGCCTTTTTTAATAGATGTCGTGATGCTGTTACAATAAATTCGGTTTTGTCGTCATGAAGCATAAGTTTGTCCGAGGTCATCCACTGCTTAACGTCCGAGATACAGGTTTCCATTGATCTAATTGCCTCATCTTGACTAAAAGCATAGCTTGGGTTAAACGATAAATGAAGCTTGGAGTCATCTGTATAACAATTAATTTGAGGTAGGTGATGACCGACAATGTCAAAGATTTTGCTTGAATACATCTTAAACAAAAGTGGACCTAGGCATGATCCCTGGGGAACGCCATAACGAAGATAAAATACATTTGAAAGCGCTCCCTGGACAGATATTCGTTGTGTTCTTACAGATAGATAAGAGCAGCACCAGGAAAGAGCAGTTCTATTCAGACCCAGCTGCTTGGTCATGTTGGTCATGTTTGTCACTTTGACCAAAGCTGTTTCCGTACAATGAAGTTTCCTGTATGCAGACTGGAACACTGGATACTGAAGTAATCGGGGATACTGAAATAGCTACACAATGAAAAGGAATTTGCTAAAAATTTAACGCTGTCCTGATCATTGATCGTACGTACTGTTAACTGTAACACTGAACATCTGCTCTTAGTTGCTGAGGTTTGTAAAAGAATACTAAAAAACATAAAGATTTATTACAAACCTTCTGGGAATGTTGTTTTCCTCTGTACACTGTTCAATTATTCTTCCTCTTTCGGAAAATTCATAGTACGACAAAATCTGAAGATGAAAAAGCATCTGTGAAACCAACTCGGATGATTGATAATCGGAGGTTGTAAAACATCATTTAAGTTGCTTAAATAAAATTGGTGAATTGCATTGTTGCCTGCTTCGATCTTGATTATTACAAAATTTGGCATGTCGGATGTGCCGCTCAAAGGATTATTCTCCAAGCGAAGAAGTTCATGGTTATCTAATACACTCGTCATGTTCAAACAACGAGTCCACTATTAAAAAGGAGTGAGACTTTTTTCTACTGATCAGGCCTCAAAAAATGTAAAACCAATCAATTAGAGTTTCTTTGCCACAATAAGCAAAGTTGCAACCTCGGATCTGTACAAAGAATTTAAACTCCAAGGGCGTGACCAAATACTCTAGCGTTTTCTATGACTAGTGATTCATTCAAATCTCCCCTCTTCCCCTCCCCACCCAGTACTGTTTATTTTCCGAGTAGGGTAGGGAATGAGAGTAAAGAGTAGGGGGGAATGGGCTAATGTCCCTCTAGTTTTTTTTAAGGAAAAATTTAATGTAAGAAGATTTCTTATTATATAATCACCAATGAAATACCAGGTGAGCTTTCCCGCGAAAACATGATATCTTCACACGTGAAAAGATCACTGTTGCTATGGCTACATAATAAATCGCGCCCTTCACAGCAAAAAGCTATAGAGCGTTTTCACATGACGTCACGACGGCCATATTGGTGTTCCAAAACAATGAAACGGCAGCCATCGTTAGTGTACCAAGACAATAGACCAAATCCGATATATTAAAATTCATACTTGCCTGCGAGGCTTGGGGGAACAAAGGAAAATAAATCATCTTGAGGCTCAGCAATAAATAAGCCTCGGAACCAAGTATGAATTTTAATATATCGAAAATGGTCTGTCCTGTGGGAGTTAATTTTTTTTCTTATGCAAACGCTTCCTTTTGTTCCAATAGATTTGCATAGATACTGGCCACGTGACTGAAAACGCTCTATTAAAGCGAAGTGGTTTGGTATTTTGACGTGTACAAAGCCAAGACAGCCACTTTAAGTTATAAAATTTTTAACTGAAAAACTCCATCATGCTTAGAACATCTAATCCAGAGGCGAGAGAACAAGTATTGCGTTATCACCATCTTTTGAATGTTTCGCGTTTCGAAACCTACTGCATGAAGAACACCATCTCATACCTTCCTCGTACCAAGACGTCTCTCTTTCTCGATGAAAATGTGCGCGCAAGGGAAGGCGGGAAGGAGACAACGGGCTTCGCCTTCCGTCTGTGCCCTTCCCATGGTCCCTTGCGGTTCATCACCAGTCGCTCGCCTCTGGCTGATCTCATACAGAGGATCCATTGCTTGGAATTGTTAGATCCCTCCATGGCTAGCGCAAGAGCCTACGCTAAAATGGCCATAAACTCTCCAGCCCTCAACTAATATTCATTTTAATACATGATCCATTCAAAGCCGTTTAATTAGCATATGATATATTTTAGTGTTTCTTGATAGCACTAGTATTTTAGTAATTTTCACTTTTAGATATAGATTCTTAATTAGAATTATGTACCTTTTAAATTTTAACCGTGTTTAAATAAAAATTGTTATTGTCGTTTTTGGTTTCCCCGGGAGGCGTCGCGTAATGTCGGCTGTTTTCCCAGGCAGTCTTTTTCTATTTGACCGTGATGCTGCTTAAGTACAAGTAGATGTTATAACATAGCGCGCGTGCTTGCCCTATATAAGTCCTATTGAGCCGCTATGAACAAAATCTTTACTTACGCGCGCCCGTGCGTAAATAAAGATATTTTGCATGATGACGTGTTCACCTGTGGTTTTCGTCTTTTTTCCTAAGTACTAAGTACTCTTTTTTCCTAAGTACATTCAGCTGGAAAAGGACCACAAATTGGTCTGTGTCGAGAAATATCCAATTTGTATTAAGTGTCCTCAGTTTTTAACGTTTGTTTATCCTTTGCAAAACAATTATAAAGTTAGCTCAATAGCGAAAAATTATGCACTTTTGTTCTCGCCGAACAATTACTAGCAGGAAAATTACTTTTGCAATAAGACAAATTACACACGACATAAATTTATTACTCACAAAAACAACTGCTGTCAGGCCTTCTCAAGAAGCCGTAATGACCAGTCATTGTTCGGAAATGAATATAACGCAGGATGACAGTCTCTAAAAAGACAATTTTTCTGGATTTCGCCGAGCAAAACATAAACATCTTTTCAGCGAATCCAAACCATACTCCACGACTTCTTTCGAACATGTGAGCAATTTAACTTTTTTTGGACTTTAAGACTCTTTTACCTTTGTTTCTGCTTAGTTTCCACTGATCGTTAACGAATAAATAAGCAAATTTTCTTTATAACATAGCGCGCGTGCTTGCCCTATGTAAGTCCTATTGAGCCGCTATGAACAAAATCTAAAGATTTTTTCATGATGATGTGTTCACCTGACTGCTGTATTTTCAAAAGGCAATGAGGGAGTCAGCGCCTTAGTCGTTATTATAAAATTAATTAGGGAATTTGATACTCGCCTGTCCACTTGAAGAAGTCTCACGATCGTAGAAACACTGACTTGACTCTCTCCTTCTGAAAAAAAAAAGGTTTAAGTCGACTTTGTTGTTTTTCCTGATAGTTGTACTATTGTCACAGCCTACGCGGGACAGGTAAACACAATGAAAAATAATTTATTTATTAGAAATAGTCTGTGAGCTGATCATTGACCGAACTTATTTAAAATTACAATACGTAAACTTTTCAGTTTCTACTCTTGTACTACAATTTACAGTGAAAACAGTCAAGATTTGTTACATACGCTATTGGAAAGATGTTTTCCTCCGTACATGGTTTAATTGTCCTTCCTCTTTCGGAAATCCCATAGCGAGGAATAATCTGAATATAAAAAAAGAATCAGTCATCAACGTACTGAGTCAAGTCAAGTCGAGTCGAGTCGAGTTTCATTTAAATTCACACAGGATATTGATACAATTCAGTTGTTTTAAATATGAAAATAAAAGATTGTGTTTGAAGGAAACGAAGTTTTTGAATTTTAGGTTCATTGTGCAGGGTTTGGGACACCTAAATAGTTCGTATAACTAACCGGGTAGGTGACCAAAAACAAGAATACGAGAAGAGGGAATATAGTGACAAAATAGTTGTTTTAGATAAAAAGTATTACTCCATTAATTAAATAGTAGTTAAAGATAATATAATGATAAAACTTCAGAAATTAATAACACTGTTATAACCATCAATCATGCAATTCTTGATATTTTGACGAAAACTAAAAAACGGCCTGATTTTCTTAATATCAACAGATAATGAATTGCAAAGGTTGGTACCAGTGTAACGGAGAGAGAGAATGCCGTATTGAATGGTATGAACCGATTTAACAAACTGATTATCACTCTGTTATTGACGTGTATAATCGGACTGAATGGAAGATACTGGATTAGTGGATTACCACTGATAAACAAAGAGAGAATTTCAAGTCGAATTATATCAGAGAATTAGTTAGGAGTATGAGAGACTTAAGCAATGGCTCTGAATGCGATCTAGGGTCCGAACAATTCATTATTCTGACAACTCGTTTTTGCAAAGTAGTTACTGGTTTTAGGTAGGTTGGTTATGTGAGACCCCAAACTTGAATACCATGAGTTAGAAAGGGGTAAATTAGGGAATAGTAAAGCATAATTAGTATATCAACATTAATATAGTACCTTAATTTGGAAAATATGCCTACAGTTTTCGATAGTTTTAAGCACAGTTCATGATTCTTCCAGTCAAGTTTGACACCTGAGTATTTGACCACGGGAACTTTTCAGTAGATGTTCACACTATCAAGTTTTAAAATTAATGACTTGCAAGATTTTAGTTTTTTTGAATGGAAAAGAACAAAATTAGTTTTCAAAATACCGAGAGCTAGTCTATTGGATTTCATCCACTCAGCCACTGTATGGAGCTCTTGATTTAAGATTAGTTCAAAATAATTAAGGTCTTTTCTTGAACAATATATATTAGTGTCATCAGCAAATAAGTGGAAACTAAACAACTTCTAGGTGTTGGGTAGAGTAATATATGGCAAAAACAACAGGGGTCCAAGAACGGATCGCTGAGGTACTCCACAAGTAATTGAGAGAGAATCAGATTTATGACCATTGATACATACAAGTAAAGTTCTCTATTGGACAGATATGATTGAAACCAGTCATAGGCTTTACCTCTTACTCCATATTGATTCAATAAAAATACAACAGCCAAACTCATTGCTGTCAGTTGAGTTACGGATTGATTCAGCAATTTGTATCAGTTCATGATTAGTTGAACACTTTTGCCTAAAGCCAAATTGAAGTGGGTAAAGAATGTTACAATATTCAAGATAACCATAAAGGCGCTTAAACATAGCTTTTTCAAAAATTTTACTAAAAATAGATAGAACTGATATTGGCCTATAGTTATCTTTGTCTTGCCTAGAGCCTTTCTTAAAAAGCTGGGGTAACTTTTGCCAGTTTAAGTTTATTAGGAAAAATTCCGCAGAGAAAAGAATCATTAATTAGGGATGAAAGAAGTGGGGGAAATATGAGTATTAAGAATTATTAGCAATGGGACTGGAATACTATAGGGACAAATGGATTTGGCTATTGTCCATTTCAGATATGTATGAATCAACTTCTGTCAATTGAATCAGGAAAATTGCCCTTCAAAAAAAAAGGTTCGACAACAATTCCCATTCGGAATGTCTTTGTTAGTGTTTATACCCACATTAACAAAAAAATTGTTAAAGATGTTAGCAACAGCACAGGGATTGTCAACAGTTTTTCCACTTTCTAAAATACTGGGAATGAAATTAGCTTTAACGTTACTAATGTTGATGATTGATCTAATTCCAGACCAGATTTTTTTCATATTATTCTTATTACACAAAACGTAATTCTTAAAATAATCAGATTTGCTCGCTTTAAGATCTTTGACAACACTATTCCTGAATTCTTGTGAAGATATATTAAATTTGGATTTGAATGTTTAGTAAGAATATGTTTGGTAATTTAGGGTTTAGTGGATAACTTAATTTCACGTTTGGAGAGCTTTCTACGTGGTACATGATAATTGGTAAATTGAAATATCTGAACATAGAAAATATTAAATTTAGTGTTGGCATCCATATTATCACTTGAGATGTTAGTCCAGTGTAGAAGTCAGAAAAATCATTGATAAATTTCTCTTCATAATTATTATGAAAAGTCATTTTCATAATAATTTAATATTTGTAGTTTACTTTACGATTGTCTACAATCAAGAATTGAGGAAGGTGATCAGAGATTTTTGAGGCTAGGTTACTACTGATAGCATTCATAGCGTAAGTGTTTGAAAACATATTATCAATGAGGGTTGCTGATCTTTCAGTAATACGTGTCGGTTGTGAAATACAAGGAAGAAGAAAGTACGAGTTAAGCATTAATAAGAAATCATTAGATTCAGGATGACTTTCACAATTTAACAGGTTAACATTAAAATCACCCATAATGAAGATAGTTTTATTTTCTCTAGTTAGCTGAGATAAAATTGACTCGAGCTGTTCTTTGAACCTTACAGGGTTGAAGGAAGGGTGTCTATAGGCACAGCAACACAAAATATATTTAGCCTTAGTATTTACGATTTCAACCAAGATAGTTTCAAATTCATCAGCTGTATTTACGTGAGTTCGCTTAAAAGCAGTTGAAGTATTTCTAGTGTAAATTGCCACACCACCAGCATGCAGCAGATCTGGAGGGTTGTGAATGTAATATGTAATCATCCAAGTTATTATTCATTTTGAAACCTAAAAAATAGTTTTCTCTAGTCTCAATAATGCCTAAGACATGAAAAGGAAATTCATCAGTGCAAGTGTAGTCTGCAGATCACCTAGATGGGCATCAAGACTATTTAAGCTAACGTGAAATAAGGAGAAATAAGACGGCAAAGGTGATACATGTAAAGCTAATTTGTCAAAAATCTGATGGATAATAATATTTAGAATTTAGAGGATTAGGTATGTTTGACTCAAAATCAGAGATGATAAGACCGCCCAGGCTAGTAATCTTAGAAATAAAATCAAGGGAAGCTAGCAGTTCAATGTCAGAGGGTTTCCTAGAATTCATAAGAGTGTCAAATTTAAAGAACTAAAGGGAAATATATATGAATAGTACATATATTTCAGGAAAAATAACTCATTGTTAAGTTTTAAGTGTTTGCAATCCTTAATGGTTAGACTATTACACTTGCAATGGATCCATAGGTTGCAGTTCCCACATTGGACTGCATGATCACAACTTGCTATTAACTTTTGGCATATGCTTCAAGTAAATGTTTGATTATGTGATACGCTGTTCATTTGTTATCAGATAAAGTGAATAAATCTTCGTGTTCTCTTAAGCCATTAGTTGAACCATTCGGTCTGTCTCTGATTATGCCGAGTTTGACGAGGGAGAAGTAAGCAAGTTTACCTTGTGCTTTGGCTTGTTTGAGTTGAGACAGTTGTGCCCTTCTTTTCTCCATTGTCCCCTCAGCTAGGTCTTCAAAAATGTTTAGAACTTCGGGTTTGATTCTCCTTACCTTCTTGAGAATTGCTTCCTTTGCCTTATACCTTGTAAACTTACAAACGACCGTTCTCGGTTTTGGAGTGCCATCTTGCCTCCCAATACGGCCTGTGCGATGAGCACGTTCAATTTCTGGAGCAGATTCAAAATCGAGTTTTTAGACGAGGAAATTCTTAACTCTCGCTTCCATTTCATCCCATGTTTCATTGTCATCTTCCAGTAATCCTTCGAAGCGAGGATTGTTTCGTCTGCTTTGACTACATATTAAGTAGATGGTCTTCTCGATACGTTTCTTCACCGTTGCCTAGATTCTAGAAACGTTATCTTCGATTGACTTGATCTTTTTAGCGTGTCGGTCGGATAAGTCCTTTTGACTAAATTCCAGTGAAACTAGCCTTCAATTGAGCGACATCCTTAATTGACTACGCCATCAATACGCAGATTTATACTCACTACAGTTGATTATACTATGGACAGTAGACTCCGCTGGATTACGAATTCAAAGTCTTCGGTTTCTGAAAGCGGACTACTGGCTCTCTTTTGTTTTTGTTTTTTTCGTTTGTCAGGCATCTTGTTAATCAGAATGAAGTAACACCATTTAAAACTTGGTAAATTAGACGAAAACAACGAGACTAGATCAGCGAGAGCAGGGGCGGTTTAAAAAAAACAACCGCAATCTCTGCAGTATGAGCTCTCCTGATTTAAGCTTATATCGAAAACTTAGGTTTAAGTTTTTTATAAAAATGTAAGAAACTTGATAAGCTCATTAGAAGGTACAAACTCGCCTCATTTCCCAGGCGGTTCAAGACTCCATCATTTCTGAAAAGGTGAACAAGCGCATCTTGCTGTTGGCGTGCATCCATTTTGCCGAGCTGATTCTGATGAACTGAAATCTGATTGTAGTATATTGTATATGTTATATAGATCAGTCAGCTGAGCTACATATCAAGACTGCATTCAATAATTGGCATGGGAAATAGTTCTTAACACACAGCACAGAGAAGAGTAACTAGATAAAAGGGAGCCGTTCTTTAAAATATGTTCCGAAAGGATTTTAACCTCTTACATGCTAGCAGCGAGACTACATGTCATCTTTTCGAATATATAGTTATAAAAAAAGAACCGAGCTTGTATATTCTGCATCACGTTTTGTTGGTAGTCCATAAATTCAAAGATTCTACCAAGAAAATATCGATTGCTTTGTATAAACTAGCAGATAGTAAGAACACAAAATGTTCTCTTCGCCCCTTAAAACACTCGGCTGTTTCTTTGGCAAAATATCAAAATCGGAGTATTCAAGAATAAACCAACTTGTTAAACGGCAGCCTTAGTTATTTTACAACCTTATGATTTAGTTCTTAATGAAGAAATTCACAACGAAAACTCACGATCAGAATACTTTACCTTCAAGCCGCTTTTTCCGATGGCGATAGAAAAGAAAAACGCTTATGCGCATGCGCGTACTAGCAAGAGGGTAAAAAGATTTGTTAAATCAACATCTATAAAGGTTAGAGAATCGTATAATTTATTCCGTCCTAACAATTCTTTGAAAATCATTGGGTACGATATCTTGAACATCGTTACCGTACCTGCATACAAGATTTTTAAAATGTTGTGACGTAGTAAAAGGACGCAGTCAAAATCCTTCCTCCTTGAAATTTGAAAATCTTTACATAACCTTGCCTGACCATGGCTACCATTACTACGGTGCAGTTTCTCATAATTGTCTGATCATATCTCTGCAACTTTGTAACGATGCGCGATAGCCAAGGGCGTTACGGCAACCCGCGAAATCTTGCTTCCATTCAGAGACTTTGGCTCCCTGATCTTTTAATTCTGAGAATGAAAATGGCTCCGTAGATGCACATAATTGTTGCCTTAGACACAAACTTCCAGCATGAATGTAGGGAGCCAAGTCAATCTTAAACCAAGTCAGTCTTCATTTCCTATGAAGAGGCCTTCGTCACTTTCGACAGTTTTTGACTGAATTATGGTCCATTCAGAGACTTTGGCTCCCTGATCTTTTAATTCTGAGAATGAAAATGGCTCCGTAGATGTACATAATTGTTGCCTTAGACACAAACTTCCAGCATGAATGTAGGGAGCCAAGTCAATCTTAAACCAAGTCAGTCTTCATTTCCTATGAAGAGGCCTTCGTCACTTTCGACAGTTTTTGACTGAATTATGGTTCGCAGAGGAAAAAAAATACTATAAAACGTGATGATATAAACTGACAATTGGAAAGTTCCGCTTTTACAACCTTCGTATCCACAGGTGAAACCTCAAAACTAGTTCAGTTTTATCCCGAGTTTTAATTACCGGACATGTGCCAATCACTTGCCGTATATATAAGAAGCTTCCAATTAATTGGTTAATAAGTAAAACTCTTTGTTATAGCTTTTCCATAACTAGGAGACTATTTATCATAATTACCATTTTCACTGACAAAGCCATAAAATACTGAATTTGCTCATTTTTACCGTCAAAACTGGCAATCGTGGATACCTCTCCTGGTCTCTTGCAATTGAGCATAATGGATTAGTTGAGAATGAGAATTCCACTTCCTATATTCAAACTGGAATACACATCATTTGAGAACATTTGAAAAAGGAAGGAATAACGAAAAGGAATAACGAAAGGCCTGAAAAAGTGTCATCAACATTTCTCATTCACTGGAGAAAATCCGAAAAATTGCTAGAAGTGATGTGTTTCTCTTGCACCTGCGTTATTAGAGACACTTTCTCTCCTACCTATCTCATACACCTATATACCGCTAATTAATTCTCAACTCGTTTATATAAATATATCCGGTCGGAGTCGCGATACGTAATAATTTCAATATTGTTTCGTCTTGTACTTAGTTATTCAACCAATTATGCAAATCTTCACCTATACTATAAGGTTTGAAATTGTTTTACGAACTTTTTAAATTTATAATTGTCTTTTGTCTTTGCATAAACTGTGGCGAAAACAAAACATAGAAGCAGGTGTCCGTTCAGGTAAAATCAAAATTATCAAGGAACTGTTTCACAAGCCCAGGCCACTCTAAATCTAACTCGTTATATCCCGTAGGCCTATGGCACAGATTCACTCCGTTTATGCCCCATTTTAGGTAGGGATATTAGGTTAGATGTTAATGAGACCAGTGTGTATCTTATTCATCAATAGATTCCTTCTTGATAGACTCCAAATTCAGGGTTAAAACAACATTGTTGAACTCGTAGCACTTTGTGAGTTAATCAAATCAAGTTGACGAATTGTTTTGTAAACGCGTGGTATAAACTACGTTAAAAACAACAGCATGTCTATTTCCAAGAATCGAACTAGACACCTCAGGGTATAAACTACGTTAAAAACAACAGCATATCTGTTTCCAAGAATCGAATTAGACGCAACACCTGAGAATTTAAATGAAGAAAGGGTAAACACTGAGCATCTCTCATCCCTCACTGCAAGTCTCTCTTTAATCTTATGATTAGAGAGAAATATTTGTGGCATCTATAACGACCATAACAACGGCACAGCCTGTTTAAAACAATCTCGAAATGAGTTTGATAACTAAATCTTTACTACTGAATCAGGGCTCTATCTAGGATTTACCGTTTGGGGAGCAGTCCTTCAGCCACGAGCTTTCAAGGGGGGTCAGGGGGCATGCCCCCCCGTAAATTCTTTGAAATGAACTCGTGCTGAGATGCAATCTGGTACATTTTGAGACACAATTTTAAGGAATGTTACAATGGTATTTTATTTTATTTTTTAGTCCTGATCACATTCTGGCAATGTTACAATACTCCATGTTCCTTGTCATATAGTGTCCTTAGACAGGGAATGCTTACTTCATGTGCAATGACCTCGTCACTTCTGGAGATTTTTCCGATATAGTTACTAATATACTCAGGTAATGATAACAATATGTTTGGGGGGAAGCTTCTACCCCTCAAATACCCTAGGTCGAGATTTAGCACTTCACAAAGGTTTTGAACTTTTTCTGTCAAGCGGGTTGAGAGCCACCTTAAACGTTAATGCTTAACAATTGTGATGCACAAACAGAATTTAAAACATGGATCATCGGAGTTTGGTTTGTCAGTTAACCACTATTTGCAAAATTAAATTTCAGAAAAATCATCCGATCTTGCTTTATAATAATTGGGCATTTTTATTATAAGTCGTAGTATATTCTTTTGTCTTCTAGAAAATTGGCCCTCAATGACTCCCTTCGATATAAAGGCTCTCATAAATTCTGAGGATGAAATCGAGGCAAAGAGGGCTAATTAACATAAATATAAAAGAAATGTTTATATCAATTCATAAAAGTAAGAATTACTGTAATATGCTAAAAAACATAAAAGTCGTGTTCTCCTTATGTTGTCGCTTGAAATTCTGACCGAATGGCTGCGAAGTAGGAGGTGAAACGCAACGGGCATGAATACGGAGTAAACTGAGATTTGCACCCTTTAACGAGAGCCATCACTACTTAAATAGATTCGCGTGCACAGTATGGCTATGTGAATAGAGCTGTAAAAAGATAGCTGATGTCTAAATATTTTATCTTGTCAGTTTTTTGTTTTTGCAAAGTGGAAAATAGTTTAAACAATTCTTCTTTGCTGTTTACCATATTCATGCAAATCACTGATTCAGCCTTTTAAACTGCATAACATAACGAAGTGCTAGTCTTAGAAATGCGTCATGGCATCCAAGTGCTCGGTGACTCAAGCGAACGAAGGTCTTAGAACCACGTATATTAGGTATACATTAAGGACTTCTGTGTTCCGAATGGGGTCACCAACTTATCGTGGTGAGGCAGTTTGGTAGGGCCACCCACGCCGAAAAGGTCTAAAAGTAGAGTGACCCCCTGGTCCTCCAGGTTGGGGGTTGAGCGTAGGGCTAACGACCCCGCGCCATAAAAAAAATTAGTTGTTACAGAAAGCAGAAGTGTTGATTATGAGACAACACTAACTGGCCACGGGAGAGTTGCTGCTGGAGCTGTAATGATGCTCTTGGGACAAAGCCGGGGAGGTGCCCAAGACCGTTCGACCTCTAGCCCCAAAACAACAGATGACCATTGGTTGCTGACCATGGTGAAGGTAACATGGGCAGGGCAGCTTGAGGAATAGGAAGGATAACAAGATACGCCTATTCAAGACTTTAGTTCGACCGGTCCTGCTAAATGGATGTGAAACTTGGAAGATCACCAAGACCGATGAACAAAAGCTAAATAGTTTCCAGTGCCGGTGCCTGAGATAGATATTTCGAATTGGATGGCAGCAGAGAATGACAAACAAAATAGTCGCCTTTTAGTTCACAGACCCTCTAATTTCTCTTCAAAGTCCGCCGAGCACGCGTGATAAAAAATAAAAACTGCGCGGGATTTATTGACCACCAGCGCAAGGGGATCAGTACGCGCCGATGTTTTCGAAAAGAATGAAAAGAAAAATAAACAAAATGTGTGTACAGGCTAAGAAAATAGTGGTTGAGATGGCAATGACTAAAGATAAGAAGGTGGAACTGGACAGAACACATACCCAAGGGAGAGGATGTGAACGACTATTTTAGAGTGGACCCCAGAAGGTCGGAGGGGGGCGGGGGGGTGAAGAGCGAAAAAAGGCAAGGTGGAAGGGCTGGGAAGTAGCCAAAGCGGTGGCACGGGGCAGAAAGTGTTGATCAGAAAGGGTGATGGCCTTATGCGCCTACTGGCACGACGAGACTTCATGATGATGATGATGGTTCTGGACTCTTTGGTAATTTGGGCTTATAAATCTTCGTGAGTAGATTTAGGAGGGCTTATAAACGGGGGAGGGGGGGCATAGCTTATATCCGAGGGGGCTGAAAAACGCTTCGAAACAAGCTATAGCAGTGTTGATTAAAAAACGTTTTGTATTTACTTGTTTCAAAACGGAGGTAAACGTTTTACGCAAGGGCACACGATGAATAGGCAGTTTCTCCAAGGGAAGATAAACAAAAAGCAAAAACAAATACAATTAGACGGGATGTTTGTTCCCCTTAGGCTGAATTCAATCCCTCCCCTTACTCAGTTCACTTAGATTATTTTAACCAGGTATAAGAGTGATAATGTAGCAATTAATGAATTCGGCTTTCGTACGATATGAAGAATTAAGCAGATCTCGGAGGGTGTTATCCACCCACGCCTTCGGCCTCGGTGGATAACACCCTCTGAGATCTGCTTAATTCTTCATATCCTACGAAAGCCGAATTCATTAATTGCTTTTTTATTCATTCAAAATAATTCCTAGTTTAAAAACATAGCTTAAACATGCTTACCTCCATCAATGTTAAGTTCATCTTCGATAGTGCACGTTTAGGTTTATTCAGCTCCGCAAATATTCTCCAAAAAGCAAATGTCGCCCTTCGAGTTGTCTTCTTGCTGTTGTTGCCATGTTTTAACTATTATTTCGCCTAGGTCTTACTCTTGAAACGAGTAAAATGTGTGTCGTTTTTGCTTTCACATCCATAACCACTCAACCTCATCCCCAGGTCTTCTCGGTTAACAGGGCATTAACCTGCAAGAAAGCTACACTTTTGACGTCATCGGTTCATTAACCGCAAATTCTTCCAAATTTGGTCATCAGTAGCTGGTTATGGTGAATTATGCGTGTGCCTTTGGCCAATCATAATCGGGGAAATAATTTGAATGAATAATAATTAACAGTTAATGAATAAGGCTGAGTATCTTAGCTGAGTATCGAGGAGGCTGTTATCCGTCGAGGCCGGATAACACCCTCCGACATCTCCATAATTCTTCATATGATACGAAAGCCGAATTCAATAATTGTTTTATTATTCATTCAAAATAATTCCTAGTTTAAAAACATAGCTTAAACATGCTTACCTCCGTCGATGTTAAGTTCATCTTCGATAGTGCACGTTTAGGGATATTCAGCTCCGCTAATATTCTCCAAATAGCAAATGTCGCCCTTCGAGTTGTCTTCTTGCTGTTCCTGCCATGTTTTTAACCATGATTTCGCCTAGGTCTTACTCTTGAAACGAGTGAAATGTCCGCCATTTTTGTTTTCACAACCATAACAACTCAACCTCATCCCCAGGTCTTCTCGGTTAACCGTGTATTAACCTGCAAGAAGGCTGCACTTTTGACGTCATCGGTTCATTAAACGCAAATTCTTCCAAATTTGGTCATCAGTAGCTGGTTATGGTGAATTATGCGTACGCTTTTCGCCAATCAGAATCGGGGAAATATTTTGAATGAATAATAAAGATGATTAAATCCGTCGGTACTCTAATTGGACAATACACCTATGGAATACTTATGAGTTTTGAACAAGCTTTAATACACTCTTGGCGGTTTACCAACCACTTATGGGCGCATGAAAGGTGCAGTTTTTACAACAAAAATCTAACACATGAAAACATTTATAAGTAACTTAAAATATCAGAATATATATCACAAAAGTTAATAGAGTGATTTTACTTGAACCGTGAAACAGATAATAACAACAGGTGCAAAATAGCTACAAATAAACAAAAGACAATAGAATTAGTGCATAATAGTGAGTAGTATTTTACAAATGTACTACCTGTTTCACGGGTTAAGTAAAATCACTCTAAAAGGTACACTTAATTACAATCATGGAGAGCTCATCACATAACATAGATCTAAGGTTTTAAGCCCATTACGCTTGACTTAACTCAATTCTTTTCAGACGCTAATTTGATTTACAAAAGCTTTTTACAAAATGTTATGTGCACTAAGCTAAGGAGGAATCGGGTTTACCTGGTCGATGTAAGAACCTGTGAACTTCACTTTGTTTTATTCGCACCTTTTGTTTTCCTAGGTTCTATTAATTGTGTTGACTTCTTTGCTTTCTGTTGAATTACATCAGCTGTGAGTTTTAAAGTCTCTTACACCGACGATGTGCTCGAGAATCTTAGAGAAAAAAATTAACCTCACTGAAAGCAATAGAGAGGAGAAGTAGTTTCGTCACGTTGCCATGGTAGCAAAATTTCTGGACAACAACAAACAGAAAAACGTCTTCTAACACTGTTTCAGACTTCATCGATCTTGGTTACTTTCAATTAATTTGTCAAATGTTGGCTAAATTTTCTGGGGTTAAATCCGAAAGGACCGTATTTAAGTTTAGAAAAAATAAAAAATATAAATTGTATGTTCACCTAGTTTATAAAGTGAACGCGTGAAATTAGGAAGTTTCACGTCGTAGTCGAGCTACGTGGGCTAAGAAATGTACAAAAAAGCGTGATGCACGTGCAAAGTTCTTGCCTTGCTACCTAAACTTGTTGCTTTTTTGCCGTTCTCGTTGCCGTCGCCGTCGTCGTTGCTTAAGCTCCATATTGTTTTGATCCTAACATTGTGCTACCATGGTAACATGACGACACACTTCTCTCTATTATGCAATACCTTTTGTAAATTCAAACACAACATACACTACGAAGCAATGGGTTAACCAGATTTGACTTCTTTCCGGCAAGTTTATCCTCATGTATGATTTGTCCAAAAAATGCAACAAAGAGGTCGCTTTCGAGATAACTTTTTTCTTTGTTTCGTAGCCTAATTGTCAGACAGTCCAAGGTCGTGCGCTGGGTGTACGAGCGAGCGAAGAATCACCGGCTACGTGTTTCTTAGCCTACGTGTTTTACGCCTACGTCTTAGTCTACGTCTTAGTCTACGTGTTTCGTAGCCTAATTGTCAGACAGTCCAAGGTCGTGCGCTGGGTGTAGGAGCGAGCGAAGAATCACCGGCTACGTGTTTCTTGCGGAAATGACGGCAGCCAATATCATCGACTTCTCGAAATACTAAAAGATACGTTACTAAGCAACTAAACACTCACGAATAAAACCAGTTCCTACTCGTCCACACCCGCTGTCTTGTATATTCATTTGGATGAGAATCGGGTGAAAATTATAAGTGCTTCATCTAACTGGGAAGAAATCATGGGACGAACATATAATCGCTTCTAGCAGAAAATAAACACATCAACTTAGAGTAACCAATATATTAACTGACAAATGTTCCACAAATATATATATATATATATATATTAGTAAATCTTACCATAATACTAAAACAATAAACGACTTCTTTAGACAATCTTCTTATACTAAAATTTCCTTCAAGCATTAAGCACACAAAGTTTGAGTTTGGCCGGCACTCAAATACAGGAGCTACTTAGTTAGCTGGAGGAAAAGGTTGTTCTAATTGTCCCAAAAATCATATCCTGTGAACGATTCAAGTTCTTTTTTTAATTCATAGGACATCAGCTGGATTCGCAAACAACTCCTCGGAATAAGCGTGGGCTTAGTTCCGTAGCAAGATAAACAGCAGCAACGTCAAGAAAAATAAACTCTCTGCCTGTTGATCAATGCCTTCATCCACCTTAAACGAAAAATAAAAGGAGAGATGAAAAAGGACACAAGTCCCAGTTATTTACTAATAATTATTAATTTATTACTAGTAATATTATTTACCAATTATTTTAGCATTGTTCATTAATAAAAGACTGTCACAACAAACAAGAGTTTCGGCTTCGATAGATTTTAACTGAGAAGGGCCTATACAGATATATTGTACTGTGTGAAAACAAAAAGTTAACCAGACGGACCATTTAAAAAGTGATTTTAAGGGGGGAGGGGGTGGTGGTGGTGGGGGGGGGGGGAAACAAAATAAAACTGCAAGAGAAAACGCCCCCCCCCAAAAAAAAAGCCAAGTTAAACCCACATGGGGGGGGGGGGGGGGTACCCTCAGCCTGAACTAAAGAAGAGAAGACAAATTTAGAAACCGATTAAAATCTCTTAAAACAAAAAAAGTATATTAAGATATGTCACTTTGTAGCTTATAAACAGAGCTGAGCTCTTGAAGCAGATAATAAAAAATTCTGAGATTTTTTTTTGGAATAGATCTACATCAGACGTCTTTGAAGCCGTTCCCTAGCAATTTGCACTGCTTTTCAAGTCTGATTCTCATTAAAAAAAGGCGTGTGTTTCATGCATTAAACAATCTTTAAACAGACTCTGAGAAGATGACAAACATGCTTTATGGATCACGCAACGCCCGCTGGGTTACTGGGTTTCGACCGAGAAATCTACCCATTTTATAAACTGGGCGTGCCTTGAAGCCTTTTGCCCTATACGTGTTGTTTGACTTGTCTTTATCCTCCGCCTGACTCATTAGCTACCACAGTTCACAGGAGCAAACACGAATTACAGACTGATATATGAGAGTAAAAATAGCAAACGTCTTACTTGTCTCTCAGTATGGCTTTGACTGTGACCGTTCCCTGTTGACCATGCACTTCGCGTTCCACTGCAAAGAACAAATTGCTAGTTATTTCAAGAAATCAGTGGGGGACAGTATTCATCTTATCCCCTCACAGGATTTTTGTCACTACTTTTAGACTGGGGGCTTATTAGATGTACTGAGGCTCACCTAATTTGTTCTTTTTATGAGGCTACTAATATCAAGTTTTCATTGATAAAATGAATAAAAAGTTTAGCAATCTCAGACAACGGTGCCTGAATTAGAGGCTGGGGGCAAGGAGGAACGGCGCAATTTCAGTGTCACTTCGAGATCTATGATAGCCGGTGGCAAAAGAAAAATATGCTCCTGCAAACTTATTTTGCGAAATATATCCTAAGCACTACGCAAAAGTTCTACCAAAGAGGTTTTATTTGAATGGTAACACCAAAGGAATTTGAGTGACAATGTGTTCAAGGCAGCACAACAAGGTCAACGTCCTAGCATCTCTCAGTAAAGTTCTTTGCGCGGGTTGATGATGGTAAAAAAAATATTCAAAATCTTAAAGCTCATCAGTATTTTATCGTTGATTGTTGTAGCCTATGGAACTTTAAGTGTAACACGTACATAATTATCCAATTGGAATACGTTGATCACGATGGAAACGGGTTAGCCTGCGTAGCAAGCGTTTCCGTTTGGTTTCAGAGCAAAGAAAGACTGAGGAACGGGATTTACGGTTTTGACCGCGCGAGAAATGGACTCTCGTTCCTCGTTCTTTGCTCCAAAACTGCACGCAAACGCTAATGCCTACGAAGGCTAGAAACGGGTGAAAGATGATAATGGCGATGATGATAAACAATCAACTTACTATACGACTAGACGAGGTTCAAGTGTTTCTTCAGTACACTGATGCACGGGTTTTCCGTTCTCTGTACATTGCAATGCTTCCTACATAAAATTAAATTTTACATAAATCATATATATATGTGAAATATCAAACTCTTAGGGACATGAACTGATTTATTTTATTTAGTAATGTTTAATAAATGAGTAGGAACTCAGTTGTTTCTAAATTAAAAGACTAGAGCCAATTGAGATGAACTTAACATTTTACTGATTTAAGAAAGTAATAAAAAACATACTGTTAAATACAAAACCGTATACGAGATCGTTGTATTGAAAATAAGCTACTTAGCTGGAGTTCTCAAGTAGTCATTTAAAGTTCTCAAAACATCATTAGACATCTACTTTTTATCCAAAATTACCTAGGCCTGCTTTTGATGGCCACAACATTGTTTTCGGTGACCGAGGTACAAAGTTTCCCCTATCCCTGACGCTACTACTGATTCCATGAGCCGTTTAGTTGGCTATCAATTTTCTAATTGTTTTAAAACGTCTCATTCTATTTTGTCCCGAATGCCATTATATGAAATTGCTTACGTTTTCCTTTCATTACTGAATACTTACTTCGACCGGAAATAGCTTTTGGGGGTAGTTTTCAGATTCCTCTGAAGTATCATCTGGTTGTAATATTTGACACAAAAAATAAATCAAAGCTTTGTAAGAGAAAAGAAGAAAATAACTATTAACGATTAACTGCAACAACGACGTATGAAAGCCACGCCAAGGGCAGAGGTTACACCTTACTGGGGAAGGGGCCAATCCCCTATTTGGTATTTGGCCTAAACGGGTATGTACCGCTGAACAGGGCATGGTTTTCAAGGTCTTCAGTCTTAAACATGGTATACAATTTCACTATTAAGCTTCCTGAACAGAGTGTCTTTTTGGACCAAAGCCTTTAAAAGAGTGTAAAGGTTGTTGATGAGCGTGCTACATTTGTGGTAACAACGATTTTTTTCTTGCAACAAATCTATACACTGCACCGACCTCCGCTTACCAGCGGTTAGCACGACTGAGGAGGTTAATTCCAACCATACGAACCAAAAACAGTGGTTACATCGTATTACCGTGTGGTACATGGCGACAATAACCTACCCAGGATCCACCGGTTCCTCTTCTCGATCAGCAGAGTACGCTTTTGGGTCACTATCCTGAGGAAACACGCACATAGGTCTGAGTTACCCAGTATAGTTTTTTCTGTGATGATAGTAAGAGAGGTAGCATAATTCAAAAGAAAATCGTTGGCAGGCAAACCTTCATATTTTACCATCACGAATCCAGAGGGTAGGGGTTTTTTCGAGTACCAACACTAGCTACTCTGTCTCAGACTCAAAATAGTAACTAATTTACATTCGCATAAAAGCCACCTTATGCCTTTTGATAGATAAGTTATGGTTGAAAAATTTTGCATAAGGCATAAGGTGGGCTGATAGAGAAAATTTGCCAGCGCCGCTGAAGGGGAGGAGGGTGGGGAAACTTGCTTGCCCGTTGTAGAGTAGACTTGCGAGAGGACGGTGAATTTGTTTGCTAGGGCGTATAAAAGGCCTAGGGAATTTCCCTTACCAACGTAACTGATTAAAAACATGCCACTTAACAGAGCTGCTAGGATCCTCCTTTACGTTTCACAAACGCTAAGAAGCGTCAACGTAATGTCTTTCTCTTCATTATACGTTTCACAGACGCCGAAGGGCGCCAACGTAATTAAATACATTCCACTGAACTGCACTGTTGAGATTCTCCTTTACGTTTCACAGACGCCATGAAGCGCCAACGTAAATATGTTCCGGCTCGTTTTCGTTCTACTGTAACAGACGAAAAAGACGCGACAATAATCAAATAAGGGTCGCCTTACCTCTGGCACGTCGCACAGATGCCTAAAAGCGCTAACGTAAACAAACTCGAGAACAGAATGGTGAAAAAGATAAACGCCACGTATGTGACAAATTGACAAGAAAAGGGGGAAGCGAGAAATTAAAACATGATACTTAGGTGGATGGTGTTGGTGCTGGTTGAGGTTCTGTCGAAGCAATAGCTACCGCGTCAGCTGGGTCTGGTTAAAAAGGGACGAGAGCCATGAAAGAGCTTCAGCGGCGCTGGTCGCGTTGCGGAAGAATGAAACTTGCTTGCCCGTTGTAGAGTAGACTTGCGAGAAGACGGTGAATTTGTTTGCTAGGGCGTATAAAAGGCCTAGGGAATTTCCCTGGGGACCGTAAAGGACCAATAGACTGCTTCCCGAGGGAGCACGCAGTAATCTAGTTGATTAAATCGTCACGCGGCGGCTTTTATACGAATGAGAATAGTACTACAGTCTAATCCCGGTAACTCGAACCCTCTATAACTCGAACCTCCCGCTAACTCGAAGCAATTTACATTTGCCTTCAGATCGTTTTCTGTATAATTTTACCCTTGATAACTCGAACTCCCGATAACTTGAACTTCTTCCTATTTCCCTTGAAGGTTCGAATTATCGGGAGTCGACTTTAATTAACGCCGGGGTAACAAATAAAAGGTTGGCACAACCAATATGGTGATCTCCCAAGTTTTTTTTCTCCCTTTGGAGTGAAATCATCCGTTGACAATGAGGGGGGAAATGTTCTAACAGAGTCGTGCAAAGCGGCACGCTGGCTAGAGGCTCGTCGTCACTCACGCGCGAAATCTGTTAATGACGCAAAAGTAACATACAGAATAGCCGTTTTTTTCCCGCGTTTTTCAGGCTTGCACGAAGTGCAGCGCGAGACACGCGTGACGGGTTAGGCGTGGAAAGAACGTTACTTTTTCCGTGTATTCCCCCGCCAGATTACGCCTGTATTGCCGGTTAACACGAAAGAACTTCAAGTGGAATGTTAGAAGCATGTTCCGGACCAACTGTACATGTCTACGTTCTTATATCCGACAAAATTAGAAAACTCAGATTCTTCCGCTGGAAAAAGAAAAGTATGGTGTCTTGCTAAAGCTTCCAACAAGGTTCGACTGTACCAAAATTTGAGGACAGAACCTCAAGAATACTCGCACAGATGTAAAAATACGAGGAATGGACAGTGTCTTCAAGAATTAACAGGCAAGATTTACATAAATCATAAGTATATTCCCTACCGTGTGAAGGTGTCCTGGATCCATCAGCTAATGTTAAAGGGTGAGCTATAATATATGGAGAAAAAGGAATTTGTATCAAAAGAATAGTTCAGTTTCGAATTAAAAATTAACGACACATTCATACAGGGTTAGCCTCGACGTAAAGCAAGTAAGTGTTTGAAATTTGAATATGCACAATAGACAGAGTAATAAACAGGTCTTTTTCTCGTTGGAATTTATGAATATATTACTTCAGATTGAGGCTAAGGCTGTAAAAAATGCGTCTTCACTTATTTAATTCAGCGGTCATAGCGAACTCGAAAATGGGCTATTGTCGGTAAGGTGACGTAGTGCTGTGAATTGACCACACGTATCTACGACTGTAAGTTAAAAAGGCCATAAGATGCACTTGTATTGATGTTAAGGATTTACAGGCCACGTAACCAATGAGATCAGAAGCCTTTCGTCACAGAGAGAGGTATCTGTCCAGGTGGTGCCAGACGTTTGGGAGATATGACACGTGGTATGCAAGGTTGTGGTCTGTCTAGTGTAATGGGGTTCAACTTTTTGTGCACTTAAAGCTAGCCAGTTTTACGGGCAACTGCTTCATACAGAGACTTCTCTGTTACCGACGGTTTCCTTCATCCCTGAGCCGGGAAATCTTTTAGATCACTTATAAATTCAACCCGCGGTTAAATACTGACACTCCGACTCGTTAATAAGGACACTTTTTTTTTCCTATCAGAACTTTGTAAAAAAAAATTTTCTCGACTTTTTCACGGCCACGAAATGCATTTGTTAGCTCTTTTGGCCTTTCTACAGACCGAAATGACAGATTTCCCTGCCATTTCATATACTTCAACTAGTGAAATCCCAACCCTTTCATACATCTGAAGCCCTAAAAAAAGGTGCCCTTTCGGGCGGATTCTTCCCGTATAGGCCATTATAAAGACTCACCCCTCCGCCCGGGGAAACGGAGTTGCAGCTTCCATCACGGAGTCCTCATGTGCGGTTTATTCTGGTTTGTATTTTCCAACAAATTGAATAAATATGTGACACCCAATATGTAGTTAACCTTTCTACTCCTTTTTGGTACATGTGCCTTTGAGTAAAAAGGTGGCTGTCAAGTAAGAGCCTAGTTACGAGACGTATTCGTGGCATTTTGCCATTTAAAGTGGTGATAATAAAAATTGATTGTTCAAATCGTGTCACAATAGATCTAGCTAGTTTAAAACCTGAGTTTGTTACTGTATTTTCCTACAGCGTTGCTTTTGATAATGGTGAAGATCGGATCAGATCGCGTTCCACTTATAAATAATATGAAAGTATTTGGCCCTTGGACAGATTTTTGAAATTCTTAACTCGTTGTTGCTATTTTTGTATATATCGAAAGCGTACTTCGGCTCTGCTTTTAAAATCTCCTTCAAACATCTCAGCGACTTATAAAATACTCAGTGACTTCCGGTTTCTCTTTTCTCAGGCAAAGAAGCACCCTGTATCGTGAACTGTCATTGGATTCACGATTCAGTAGATGAAAGACCAAAGAAATGCCCATACCCTGACAGACAATACGAAAGGAGCTGCATTAAACATCATCGGGCTTCTGCATGCCACAAACAAAATTGTCTCACCAAAATTTATGTTAACTACCGGGCTTGGGAGGGACGTATACCCGAAGTTACTTGAGATGGTGTACAACTTAGGCAAAATTTAGTAGGGAGCTACGACGATGGCAACGACAACGGCCAAAAACGCAATAAGGTTAGATTAGCAAAACAACAACTTTGCACGTGCATCACACTTTTTTGTACATTTCTTTGCCGTCCTCCGACGTGATATGACCAAAGTTTAAGTCGTCTTGAGAACGGGAACGGCAAGGCGATAAATTTAAGCATCTTTCTCTTGAACTCGGGCGCGGTCCCCGCTCTTCAGTTCAAAAAAAAAAAAACTAGTTTGAACCTCATTTCCCTTCTTTCAGGTAACTGTTTTACTTGGTATAAGGCGGAAAACGTTTGAAAGGTGGAAAGTCGATTTCACAGCGACGTTCCCATTGGCGTCGCCTTCGTCGGATCCTGAGGTCTCTATAAATATCAAGGCCTACCCTATTTGTAACGCCTAACGGCGTGACACATCCCCTTTATAAGATTTAAAGAATTGACTTGCTATGTTTTAGGATAACCTGATAAGTGACCAGTCCCCGTAGTACTCAATTTAGACGTTTTCGCTGGCAAAACTGAAAAAGCTAATAAAACTAACATTGTCAACTGTTCTAGAAAGTTCACGCCGGGATTTCTCCATCAGATTTAGACCTAGAATTTGGGTCTGAACCAAACATAGTACTTGCAAAACGAGACATATTAATGTTACGGGTTAGTAACATCAACATAACAATCGCTCATTTCCATATAAATAATAATTCAGGAAAACAGCTAACAATAACGTGCTTTTCGTACTAGTTGTATGCTCTAGAGGATTAGTTAGAGCAGCCGAGGTCAGGTCTCTTTTGTTTCGGTGAGGAATACACTTACAGGTTATTTATGTAGAATCCATTTGCAGCTCAACTTAAAGAATAATTTTCTTGTTCGAATCGAGACAACGCAGTCTTGGCCACTACATAACTATAGCATCTAAGCTCGGACATTATGTGGAAGAACTAAGAAAAAACGTTGAATTTTAGAATTCGACATTAGTTACCCTGAGGTGCTACCAGAAATTTATTTAAAGAAGACAAAGTATCTTTCTTAGCTATATATCACTACTAAGTCTACTATGCTTTGAAGAGGGCAGATTTACATAAATGCATGCGGTGGCTATTTTTAGCCACAGCAATAAATAAAACCGACAGAAGTACTCGATTACACGCTCAGCTTCAACTCGCAGATTTGTAACGCTCTTTAGACATTGATATATATTTATAAAAATTTAAAATTCAAGTTCCTCTCAGCCTTCGCTAAACTGGGCTTATTTTTTGGGTGTGCCGAAGTTTCGTCTTGCGTATTAAACCGCAATGTTGAGTTCCAAAGGAGTCAATAGTATGTGTGCGTTGCGTGAAAAACATTTGCGAACCACAAATTCTGCCTCAATTCTAAGGAAATATGTGTTACCGCAGTCAACGGGAAAATTACACGATATTTTGATCTTTAAATGCCGAGGGATCAGAAAATTACATATTCTGGCTAGCATTTCCATAGGAGCTTTAGTATAAACACTTGTCTTGGTGCGAGTCTTACTATTAAAGTAGACTAGACTCTATAGTCAAATGTCTACTTCCCAATACTCGCATGTGTCGCAGTATTTACATTGATGTATTACCATAAACATACTGATCATACATTACCTTGTAGGCGATCATTAAGACACAGTTGTAGCTAAAACGTTTGTGTCGAAAACACTGTAAATAGTTGGAGGTGATACAATTATCGACATGCACTCCTATCGATGGATGAAAAGAACTGATAGATACTCATAGTTTGCAGTTGAGTACTCTACCGGTCACGTGACTGTTTCAAACAAGGAAGGGCTTTCCTGTACATCAAGATATTGGCTTCACTCTATAACCCCGGGGAAAAAAATGCAGTGAAGGAGGTTTGAAAATCGGAACCAAGTCACTATGAACTTTGTGGTCATTTGAATATCCATCTGAGTTTATCTTTACCAATGTATAAATTAATATCTCGCCGCACTTTTTAAAATAAATCATATCTGATAGTTTTTTTAGAGCTGAAGTTTCTTCCCCTCTAATGTTATAATTGTACTAACTTGTATGTTTTCAGTTTTTCTACTTCTACGGAAGGTACCTCACATGAGTAATAATGAATGGCAACAGAAGCTCGCGAAATGTCACGTTGCTTTAGTCTATACAACCCTTCCAAACAAACACTTCGGTAGACCACAAGAACATTCATTGTAATGGTAAATTGGACTTCGTGTGATACAATTCAGATCAATTCAGGGAGTAGTCGGGTGAGTAATGCAATTAATCACCTGATTACCCCTGAATCAGTGTACGACACGAAGTCCTGTTACCAATTAATTTTGTCAAAGACAAACAATAAAATGCGAGAATCTCAGTATTGGAATAACGTTACATAGTTCCTACATCGTCCAAAGCGAAACCATCTATCAGAGACTTTTTCAGCAACTGTCTCGCTTTCTTTACTTTCAAGACTTTCTACAAGTGTTTAACAGGGTGTCAAAGTGTGAACAAAAAATATCTGCAGTACGAGTCATTGGACCAGTTTATTTCGTCCATTTTTCTTTTCAAATTGAAGTTGGACAGCCCGCCACTTTTTAAATTTATTTTGATTGGTTATGATGGGCTATGTAGTTAACTCTCATTGGCAGGTAACATTTGCTACTTGATTTTTGTTGAAACGCATTGGCATGTTTTGGTCTTTTACAAAAAAAGATCAGTTAAAACGAGGGTGAAGTTTGGTGGATAATTATATCAAACATAATTATTGTCACCCTTGTCACACAAGGTTTGACGTCTTCTTTATCAAATTGCGTATGTTCACTACACACTCACCACACTCACGACCTAAAAACCCTGTCCGCTTTTTACTTTCATGCAAAGCGGACAGTAGGCTCCAGGGTCCCGTGGAGAATATCCCCGACGGTTATTCAGGTTGATTTAAAAACAGAACAAAACAAAACAAAATAAACAGAAACAAACAAAAAAACATTCGCAGTTAGATCCCTGTTAGGGCAGACTGGGAAAATTTTATTCCCGTGCATGAATAATTTTTCTTTCAAGCCTTGTATGTCATTATAAAAACTAAGGTTATTTCTTCGGAGTATGAGTATTTTTTTACTATTTAGAATCATTATATTATTAATATTCTTCTTCTACTAATTTCTAACGACCCCGTCCTTGAAAATGTGCAGCATAAGGTCACTAAATTAAATCCGTACCGCCACGCTCACCCTGGTATCACTGAAGTGTGCAAACCTTGGTCATGGTTATGATTTTCACTACCGTCACACACGATAGCTTGGAGAAAATGATCCTACATCAAGAAAAACGTCCTTTATTTTATACCTTAACGCCACCTTAACATCAACGTGCAAGACAAGTAAGTGCATGGCAATTCAAGGATAAATTAAGAGTTGACATGCAGGGGTTGAGATTTATTTCGTACTATCACGCAAGTTCTAGGTACCCTTTAAGTGCCAAAAGTGATCAACATCAATTTTCTCCTGACAACATCAATATGTAATTAAGAGAAAAGGGCTTGAGAATTAATTAATGAGAATTACTTCATCAAATTCTCTCAACTGAGTCTTAAAGAAAATGTATCCAGATCAGTATAGAGAATTTGTATGTTGAAATCGTATGATGTGTTCTTAGACATTGTTGAGAGTGGGCTACTGTGTTTTCCGAAGACACAGGTTGCGACAAAAACTGAACCATATTATCTCCTCAGTTTTGAAGAGAAACTTCTCTTGGTTTGTTTTGAAATATCGAACATCTAAGCAGTCGCCTTTGTGAACAGCTCGGCTTGTGTGAGAGCACTAGTGACCGGACCCAAACTTTCTGCGAGAAGCAGATACTTTAAAATGGAATAATTTAGTACCACAATCTGATCGAGCAACCATAACGTGCAGGCCTCGACACATAACTCTACTTTTGGTCATATGACGCAGCTAAAAGTCGCTTAACGACTGAAATGCTTTTATTTCTTAACAAACAAATAGGCCGTGTCTCTTGAAATATTCACACAGACATTCATGTTCGACTGTGCTGTATTAACACAAGCTGGACAATAGCAAAACAGACGGCAGATTTTCGGCCTGAAACGCTGTTGTCATCAAAGCAATGAATTAGGAAATTCTTGCTACAAATCGTATTCACCGACCATGTCAACAACACCAAACGTGTTCAGAGCGTGTAAAAAGGGTTACGACCGGAATTACTTGAGTGCCGCGCTGTTAGCGACAGACTAAACTGAAACAAAAGTTTTCTTGCTTTATTTTGTATTTTAAACCGAAAGGAGAAATGAACGATTGGGTGACTCTACTCATAAATTTCTCTCGCTTCTTGATTGGGAGAGCTGAATTAGTAAATTCTTGGTTTGACGGAACGGTTATTTTTGGTCGAGTAGAACACACCAGTATCAAATTATTCTTAGCAACTTCAAACATGGCCACGGGACTTCCAGTGGACGAAAGGCTTCTTTCCATGCACCGACAGAGATGGGACCTTTCAGTAGATGAGAGTCTTTTGGCGCGTAACTTTTACGAATTAATCTCAACAACGACAGAGATGGCCAAGACCTTTTGGTAGATTAGAAGCTTTTCAAACGATAAACGGACAAGTTAAACTTGACAACAAGACAGACGGCCAAGAGCTCAGAGTGGGTGAGCGGTTTATGGTGCGTAATGACTTTTGTATGTTTGGCTGCCGACTCTGGAAGAAGAACCTTAACAATTTGAGATGGAAAAAAACTTACAGTGATAAGAAAATGCAACTTTTCAAGTGAAACTGAAACGCAATACATCTTTGTTGAAAGAATAACTTCCTCGTTTCTTTACGCGCGCGAGTTTACGCGTGGTGGCTAGATGCCAAGTAAAACAGGTGTTCATTCTATCTGCACGCTGAATTTTCGCTGACATGCGCTACAAAGAAGCCGCTTCGTAAGCAACAGAAATCAAAGAGGTAAGAGAACATCTCTTTACTCGCCTTCCTATGTGCTATCCGCACTGTTTTGTTTTTAGTTCACACGAGAACGCTTGCTCAGTATGTAAAAAACTAAAAGGACACATGCTTTTCAGAGAGAACTCATTGCTCCAAGCATTCAACTCGAAAAGACAAAGTTTCACACGCTCGTCAGTCTTTCTAGAAACGCTTCGTCGTGTTCTCCGTAAAATGAGAGATTTTCTTGGTCGGCAGGTAGCCTGTTGATATTTAGCTGTTCATAAACTCGCTCAGATAGAGCCAATATTCCCTCTACTGCTAGGCAAATTTAATCATCGTGTTGAACGGGTTTTCAATTTGTTCACAAAATGATGAGGGCGTTTCAATGTGTGATCATTTCTGTTTAAAACTCGCGTTGAGATCGACTAACACTATTTAATAACCTGAGCGAGGACGTCAAATTGGCTCAATGCTCTCTTCCTAGTAGGTCAGTCTAATAAAGGCCTGCCACAGAGTGAAAATGAGGAACTCTTTAGTCGAGAACTAGAGTCGAAATCCGCTCTCGGTAGCAAAAAAAACATTCAGCATGGTGTCTAAAGAAGTTTGAAATATAGGCCTCTTAGACTGGGATTTTAAGTGAGCTCTCGTGTGTGATTATCCTTGTAATGCAGTATAGTAAAAGAACTTTGATTTTGAAAACGAAGTGCGTTTTGAAAACTTAGAGTTAAATTAACCACGTTATTTTCTCCTCCAGGTTTTGCTCGACTAACAACTAACGACTGAGGTGGAAATAACACGAAGTAACACGAGTTCAGCTAGGATCATTCTTTGTTATTCGTCTTGGGTAAGTAGTAACATCCAGTATTACGCCACCTCTGAGTAAACTGAGAATGGCGCATTTTAAAATCGGGAAAGGAATCCAATACAGCCTTGAATTCTGGATTCCACGCCGTCGATTTCGGATTCCAGGTACAGTGGAACCCCGTTAATACGGTCACCAACGGCCAAAAAATTTGGCCGTATTAACGAGGGTCTTTTTTACAAGAAAATGTATGGCGGTTTTTGCCAGGCGGCCAAAACAAGTGCCCGTAATAACGAGGTGGCCGTAAGGCGGGGTTTCACTGTACTAGTGTGCTTGACAGGCGTTCGAAAGGAAGGGGAAGAGAATTTGCGCCCGTAATCACCTTCCCTTTCATTTTCTTTCAAACGCCTGCCACGCAGTGAGGCTATCCAGGCATTGGGTTCCAGTCTTTGTCAGTGGAACTGGGATTCTGGATTCCAGATTACGTGAGCTGAATTCCGGATTCCAAAGCCCAGGATTGCGGACTCCACAAAACATTTTTCCAGGATTCTATAATCAGGGGCCATTCAAATGTCGTCACCATTTAAATAGATCCTCGTGCACATCTTGTATCCATACATCTAAATTGCAAAGAAGCAAACTGTAAGCCCAGTTACCTCATCTCGTCTTTTCTAAGAAGTCTCTTTAAAACTTTCGCCAAAACCGTTAATTTAACAAGATGACATGTTCATCCAAATTATCCAATACTAAGTAAATGATTTAAGGAAACTATCTGTCCCATCGACCTCAGTCAGATAACTCTGTCGAGCATCTTAGCAAAACATCATTTATTTGATTCGGTATACATTCAGAAAAGTTGTTGTTGATCACAAACATTAAAACTACGTTAAATATGAACTTTGCTTAAAATATTGTGTTAAACAAAATAAATGTTTTTCAGTCAACAGTTGTAGCTACAACCAATTGCAAAAATGTTGAGACACTGGTCAAATCACTGTTAGTCACAGGTCTGTAAGATATAATACTGACCTCTCTCGGCTCCTCCCTCCCATTCAAAGTTGTTCATCCAAGCTGTATTGCTAGCGACTGGTGGAGGACGGATCACAAGCGCAAGATCATGGACAGGCCAGGTACAGTGTCTCAAGTACTTTTGCAACTGGTTGTAGCCAAAACTGCAATTAACATTTTCACTTCTTCATGTTCAAATCTACTCGCTTGCAAATTTAAGTTTGATAAAACACTTCTGCTTAAACTCATGGAAAAACTTGAAACTGGAACAGCTAGCCAGTGTAGCCTGATCAGATTAGATCTGCCCTGTGCGAGAGTCCATAACTAGGTTAATAACTAGGTCGTGAAACTGAGCACAGATGGTCAGACAGCACATGCGATTTCACTTGCCTTGGGAAAATTAAAGCACCATAGTGCTCCCTCTTTTCAATGTCGATTATTTGGGATAAGCCGGTCTTTTGACAAGTTGCTTTGATCGAACGGATTCACTGTGTCTTTTTCTGTTTTGGGATTATTAGAAACAAGACAAGACATTCGAATATCATTTTAGGGAATACCAAGAAATTAATCGCTTATGTGTCTGCAAAGTACGGTAATCTCGCACCCAGATACACAAAATATCTAAAGCTAAACGTTTAAGCAGTAATTTATCTGGTTTGGCATTGATCGCCAAGGTCTAGCAACATCTCCAACAAAGACGCTGGTATTTCACTGCCACTTAGTCGATAGCTACACAGAGTTAATTGCTGCTTCCAAAGTAGAGTTGACAACGCCATTGATTTAGACAACTCTGAAACCTGAAAATTGGTAGCAAAGTTCTTAAAGGACCCGAGAAGAAAAGTTTCTTTCCTTTAATAGTTGACAGAAAACCATGAAATTATCGAATTATCAGTTCATTCGAGTAATTGTTTAACCAGCTGACACAGTTGAGACGCCTATTAATCTTTATGATTTCAAAAGCCAAGTTTCGAATATCTTTAATGAATGCCTTTCGCAGAAAACTTTCACGTCCACCGAAGATAGAACACAGGCCTGTACAGGTGTATAAAAAATATCCTTCTGCACGACACTCAAACTGCCAGTCAACTCTGACGGCAACCAATTAGAAGCGCCTGTCGTAATAGCTTATGCATGGAAATCGAGAGTGAAACACAACTCACGCTGACAGTAACACGAATTTGGAGAAGACAAGGCACCCGGTTCGTGGTAAAAAACGTCCTTTTTAAATTTGCCTTTTACAAATATCATTAATTTCCAGAGCATATTTTGAAACGGTTTTGCCAAAAATAGGTCTAAGATAACCTCTAATGAAATTTCAGTGTGAGCCAGAGCAAGCAAAAGGACTAGTAAAACACAAGATTGCAAGAAATTTGCTGGGGTTTGAAAAACTTGCGCCGTCTTATAGCAGTGACATTATTCAAGAGGGAGAACGGCTGATCGCTTGATTTCGAAGGTAAACAGCTTCATTTGCTTACATTTTATTTTTGCCTTTACTGTTAAAATGACCATGCACCGTAAGGATGAAGCGTTTACAGTTCACTACGGATTATATTTTGAAACAGAGCCAGGTCAAACCGTCAAAAATGCACAAGAAACTTCACGTTTCGTTCAAAGATTCCTTAAAGTGAACCAAAAAACGTGGTATATACATCTTTTTGGTCGAAACATGACTTTCTTTTCAAGTTGAAATTCGCAATAACTGCTACCGGTGTCCACCGCCGTATCAAAAAACAAAATCAGGAGACTGTGACGAGAAATGGATCACGACGTTTCCTCCTTTAAGTTTGAAGTTTACCATAGAAACATTGTCAAATGATTCAGTTCCATGCCTCACAACAGTAGTATTATGGTTAATTTGAATTCCATGCTAGTATTAGAAATCATTTTTTGTATAATCCTATTTTTGGAGCAGTTTTCAAAACACACTTATACCTATACTCTGTAGCTTAGATTACTAGTCAAAAAAGTTCTGAAAAGTTGAAGGATGAAAAATTTAGTCTGGGCCTTTAATTCACTGCAAGACAAAAGTCAGTTACAGCGAGAGAAAATCACGCGCATCGACTTAATCGACTAAAAAAAATTATCACATTACGCTGTCGGTTCAAAACGGGAATTAAAAGAAAATGTTTGATTTCAGATTTAAAAAAAAAAAACCAAACGAACAAAACAGTAAGCTTTCCTTACAAATCCAGTGGCCGAAAGTTAGTTTTAATCTCTAACTGAAGGCCTTCAATTCTTTTGCTCTCTCTTGTTATTGCTCATTCTTGCAATTACCATGCGATTGCTTCTAACATTATGGGTCATAGACCTATTCGGCTAACTCAATGTTGTACCCAATTCAAATCTCCCAGGATTAAGATTCTTTGTGTACTGTATTTGCATTATAATGTTGCATTCACATTTAAATGATGTGGAAATTCCTGAAACAAAACGTTTTATCCCCAAAGGGTTTGAATTGGGTACAACATTTAGTTAGCCGAATAGGTCTATTATGTGAGATTCCGCCGCGAGATAAATTGCTTCAAGTCGATTGAGGCCTCGTGTTTTCTTATTTTTTTTTACTACTATCTCTCACGGCCACTAGCCAACGTCAACCTAACCTCCTCACAACAACTCAGGGCATGTGAATCAAAATAGAAATAAAATACAAAAGAAAGGAAGAAAAAAATCAATCATTAATTCAACGGCTAAATTCGCAGGTTCATATTTCTAATACTAAACTAGAAAAAGGCGATCATTATTACATCCAAACACGGCACAAGGATCAGTTTTTCCATTACAATCTTATTCTAGTGTACCGAAAAGTGCTCGAAAATACAAACGAAATGTGCTCATGCCCCCTGGGCATCCTATAATACCCCTCCAATCGAATTAATTCAAATGGCCGCCGTATCGCAAAAAAAGGTCTATTGCCACCGTAGCAGGAGTGCTCAACGACCAATTGAGCATTCTACATTGATTTTTGGATCGTTTTAACTCTACTTTCATCGTATATTTTACTTCACACATATTTCAAAATATCGCAAAACAATGAATGCCAAAACAGGTGATTTCTAGAGTTTACTAACTCATTTAATTAATCGCATTCCGGGATACAGTCAATCGAGCACGACAAGTACATTTTTCTTCCTTATGACGCCTCACACTCACGGGAATACTTTTTGTCTTTACTTCAAGGTTCTTTTTGGTTAATACAACTTGACTGACGTGATTCGACGAGTGTTTCGGTCATAGCTCACTAGAACGTAAAAGTAAGGTTTAAAGTCATGTACCAGGGAAGGAAGTGCAGAGACCTAGAATCGTAAAGTACTATTCTTTACTAATGTTGCAGACTGCTGGTCTGAACTTTCTTGTTTAGAGCGTCTGCGTGCACAATATCGTGTTCGAATCCCGCAGAGTCGCAAGGATATATGTCGGCGTTTTTGACTATACAAATGGTTTAGACGAGTGCGTGGGCCGGCTGCAAGGCAGGCTATTTCACGGCCGTAGTTTACTAATAGCTATTTATTTTTTGTTATCATTATAGATGGCAGATTCAGACGTGTCAATGGTAAGATTAGTAACTTCATTCAATAAAAAACTTATACTATAAATACACTGATAGAAAAACAAAACGGTGACTGAACCATAATCTAGATACGTGTAATAATAAAGAGCAAATTAGGAAACAAAGCTAACAATGGGAATCCTCCTTAGAACGTCTCCCAAGCAATAAGGAAAGCTACCTATATACGCGAAATTAACTTTGAACACGCAACACCGAAAATTATTATTAGTCTAATTTAATATTCAAGCTTATTTTTTTAGCGTCTGGGGTACGTTTTTTGATAGTTTTTTTTTTCGCTCGTCAGATTCAATCTTTCCCTGCTGGCAGAGGCCTCTTTCCCCTGGCC